>CAUYON010001270.1:0-63865 GCA_963573935.1 Arctocebus calabarensis
CAATAGGAAGAAGAAATAAAATTATATTTGTTTGCAAATGACATGCTCCTGTATGTAGAAAACCTTAAAGAACCCACAAAAGTGTCTGTTATGCTTAATACATGAATTAAGTCATTTCAGCACACAGAAACAACATACCAAAAATCAGTTGTAAAAATATTATGGAGATTCCTTACAGAACTAAAAGTAGACATACCATTTGTTGCAAAGGCTTAAAAGGCCATTTAATCAAAAAGACACTTGCACTCTAATGTTTATGGCAGTGGAATTTACAATCTCAAATAAATGGAATCAATCCAAGTGTCCATCAATACAGGAGTGGATTAATAAACTGTGGTACATGTACACCATGGAGTACTATTTAGCCATAAAAATGAACTAATACCTTTTATAACAACCTGGATGGATGTGGAGACTATTATAAGTGACATAGCATAATAATGGGGAAAAAAACACCACATGTACTCACTATTAATTTGGAACTAATTGATTAACACTCACACATATGGAATAAAAGTCGATAAAAATCAAGCAGGTTGGGGGGGGAGAAAGGAACGGGTAAAATCAAACCTAATGGGTACAATACATACTTTCTAGGTGGTGGGTACACTAATAACTTTGACTCAAACTGTACAAATGCAGTTCATGTGGCCAAAACCTTTGTGTTTCCATTATATTCTCAAGTAAACAAACAAACAAACAAATTTCATTAGATCAATTGTGTTTCTAAAGACAAAGAATATGCTACTAAAGTCACGTTTAAAAAACAATTTCGTTTACAATAGTATCAAAAAATACATTGGGATAAAGTTTAACAAGTTGTGAAAGGTGTGTACACTGAAAAGTATAAAATCTTGATGAAAGAAATTAAAGGAGGCAAACAGTAACTTGAAAGATATCCCATGTTTGTGGAGTTGAAGATAATAGTCTTAAAATGTCCATAGTATCCAAAAAAATTACATATTTAAATATCACCTCATTAAAATTCTACTAGTCCTTTTTACAAAAAAGGAAAAAGAAATTCTGAAATTTATATGTAATCACAAAGACTCAGAATAGCTAAAGCAACTTGAGTAACAAGAACAAAGCTGGATATATCACACTTTCTGATATGAAAATACACTACACAGCTACTGTAATTAAATAGTATGGTTCTGGTATAATGACAGACATGTAGAACAGTGGGATAGAATAGAGATCCCAGAAATAAATACACATATATTTGGTCAACCGATATTAGAAAAGGGTGGCAAGAACACATAATAAGGAAAAGATAGTCTCTTCAACAAATTTTCTTGTGAAATCTAGATATCCATGTGTAAAATAATGAAATCAGATCTTTATAATTTACAATATAGAAAAATAAACTTAACATGGGTTAAAGACTCAGTTTTAAAACTTCTTTTTTAATTAGATCATAACTGTGTACATTATTGCATTTATGGGGTACACAGTGCTGATTTTATATACCATTTGGAATGTTTAAATCGAACTGTTAACATAGCATTCACCCCACTTATTTAGTTGTTGTGCTTAGACATTTATATTCTACCCTTAATCTATTTGACATGTATCCTTGCAATATGCACAGTAGGTGAGGTCCCCTGATTACCCTCTGGCTGCCTGTCTACCCACCTCCCCTCACCCTCCTTTTCTGTCCTTCCTTCTGGGCTTTAATTGTGTTATATCTTTGGTATGAAAGTGTAAGTGGTTATATATTGATTTCATAATAGTATTGAGTACACTGAGTATTTTTTTTTTCCATTCTTGAGATACTTCACTAGGAATACTATAATCCGGCTCCATCCATGTAAACATAAAAGAGGTAAAAACTTTTAAACAAAAAGGTAGGAGAAAAAGTTGTTGATTTCTTAGGTATTACATCAAAAGAATGGGAAACAAAAGCAAAAATAAAGAGTGGGACAACATCAAAATAAAAGTTTTCTGCACAACAAAGAAAATGATGCAACACAACAAAAAAGCAATTTGAAGAATGGAAGAAAATATGTACAAATCATGTGTCTGATAAGAGGATGATTTCCCAACTATACTAGGAACTTCTAAATTCAATATGAACAATTTCCTAAATGACCCAATTAAATAATAGGGAAAGGATATGAACAGATATTTCTCCAAAGAAGATATTAAAAGGCAAACAGGTTTATGACAACATGCGCAACATAATATCTGAAAAAAAACAACAGTAAAATGAGATATTAGTTCACACAATTTAGGATGCCTATCATCAAAAAATACATATGGAGTGTTGGGGAAAATATGGAGAAATTGAAACTGTTGGAGGAAATGAAAAACTGTACAGCAGCTATGGAAACCAGTAGGAAATTTCCTTGATGAGACTTAAGACCACACGTTTGCGGAGGTCTTTCTGCTTCTTTATCCTGTTTCATTTATTCTTTTACAGGTGTTTAATAAACAGGATTCCTTTAAAAGGTCACTTTTACAGCAATCTCTATTTTATAGTCTGCTTTTTTATAAACCAAACTTAAGAAATGTTTAGAATGTGAGTTAAGATCTCATACAGAAGGACAGAATGAGGATGTTTATCATGACTTATGGAACAAAGTTTAAGAAGAGACAGGAATGGGATCTCGAGTCTAGGTAGAACATTATATCCAATTACCATAAAAAAAAGGAAAATTCCATCCTTCTAAGTACCTGAATATAGACAGCCACAAAAGTTGGTGGAGGGTTTCAAACATATACAAGGAACAATAGTTAAGACTAAGCTAATGAGTCGCCCATCAGACTCCTTTGCTACATCCCTTTCACTGAGTCCACTCTATATGTGCAGGCTGAATAGAACCACTGCAGAGAACTGGTATCCCAGGGCACAAATTCAACTGCAGATAATGTGTTAAGCTGATGTATTGTTTGTTTCAACATAATGCTCATTCGTTAATACCAGGGATATAAAGTTACCTAACACACGTAAGATAGTAGAATTCATGGACAACCCTATTCCATTTATACTATAGATTAGTACACAGTTGTAATAAGAATTTTGTCAAGAGGCTTACTAATGAAATTGCTTCATATCCCATCCTCTGTCTTCATACTTAGAAAAAAATAAAATGGCACTAATGTTCAGGATTGGACAAACAAAATAGACAACTGTTTTATAGACACATATAGATATATGTAGAGAGAGAGATATCTATATTACATAAATATATTATATATAAATGTAACATATATGTGTGTGTATATATATTATTGAATCCTATATACATATATATGTGATTAAATCCTCATAATCCCATATTCACTAGCTGCTTATAGCCGTGAGCAACAAATATTGCTCACTTGCTGCATACCTAATTTGCTGGTCTAAGAAATAATAAAACTAGAAATAGGTTCTGAATCTGTCAATAGTTAGCACCATGAACCTCTTTAAGACACAGTTTACTTATTAGTGAAATGATAATTTTGGCTAGATTGTTTCCCAGTAATGTTTTGGATAGTCTCCTATTTATGGACCACTGAGTTAAGTACTGGTTACCAAAACTTCTTTGGGCACTAGGGTTACTTTTAGTGCAACTGAAGGTCTGGTGTTGCATGGAGCATTACTCACATCCTGCAATGTTCATCAGAAGCCTCTAAGTGATTTCACTATTCTTCTGTTATGATTTGTGTCACAGGGGTTAAGTGACCTTCCCAAGATAGGTGTCAGTATTTAAAACAAGGTTGGAAATGCAGTCACATTTTTCTGCATATCAGATTTTGGGCATAGTTTTCCATCTTACACATTGCAAAGGTTTGATCATGGCTTCCCTTTTATGTCATACTGCAGCTTTCCTACTATGACTTCTTTTTTTCAGTGTCCTTGGTGAGGCATTTATTTCTCCTAGAGTTCTACGATGCCTGGTGTTAAAATGGCAGTGCTGTATATATTTAAGTATTACATCTTATTAAAAATTCAAAAATAAAAGAAAGTAAAGCTTATCAGACTTGAATCCACCGTAGGATTCCACAGTACCTTTGGAATTAGAAACAAGCAACCTCACAAACTGCAATTTTTCAAGTGCTGTGTGTCTTTCCCTAATTATGTTTTCTTCAGCTACATGCTGGGTGTGTATGGTGAACATATTATCTGTGACTTCTTAAGAATTAGAGTCGCAAAATAAAAATATAAATTGTTTTAGTAGAATTTAAAATATAAATAAATATAAACTGTTTTAGTAGAACTATGTCTCTGGGAATTTTTTGTGGGGAGTTATAACTTATCAATTCCCAGTAATTCTGTATCAAGTACTTCTTCATTAATTGTATTAAAAATATGTTTAAACAAGATATTTTTCTAGTTCCCCAAAGTATTTGTGATATTATAAATGGCCTTGGTGTAGGTGAATATATTGTTCAGTAAAATATTTTCTGACTGCATTGATTTGTATGAAAAGCCTCAAGATCCTAACCGTGACTTCTAGTCAAGATAGTCCTGTATAGTACATTCATTCACATCTCCACAAGGTTCCAAACATCACGATGATGGACTAAGAAAAAAAAATCAAATCACTTTTTAAAAACAAGATACACATGTCCATAAATCAGAAATGGAACAGAACATGCAGCCTGCTTGACTCTTGGTACAGCAATATGCAATCTTACCCTCATCTCCTGTCTCCTCACCATCCGTCTATCAGCAGAGAAGCTGAATAGAAGTGTGGTGATCATTGCCAACGCCTATGAGTATCTGTTTCAGTGGCTTAAGGAAGCAGTTGCATTACTAGGAACTAGGGTGAACTGCAGTGTCATAGGTGAAGGGTATGAACTTGTCCCATATTTAATATTGCTTCAGGGCAGGACCATCAAGACCAATATCAGGCTTATTTCTTTACATGTGGTTCTCAGGGGATTTTGTGGAGGCAACCACAAAAGTATAAGACAAAGTAGAAGAAAAGATGCATTTATTTTTTTGGGGGGGCAGTTTTTGGCCAGGGCTGGGTTTGAACCCGCCACCTCCGGCATATGAGGCCGGTGCCCTACTCTTTTGAGCCACAGGTGCCAGAAAGGATGCATTTCAACCAGAGGAAAGAGCAGGATATAAATGGTTAAACGTGTAGGTAACAATTATTACTGATTACAACATATAATAAAAGATCATTTCTGTGTCAACCCAGAAGTTGAACTAATAACCACATAAAAATAAAGAAGATGACAGAGAAGGGAGTGGGGTAATGGAATTCAGTGAAAGTGTACTAAGTTATTGGGAGGAAAACTGAGATACCATCACATAGCACACTTTGCAAAAACAGATATAATTATGTGTATATATAGAAAGATTATATATAATATGGGAAACATACATATGGAAAAAATGTATATGTTCTATATATGTGTGTATATATATATATATGGATATAACACATACATACACATCACACTTCTGCAGTAAAAGTACTTTTAAAAGAGTCTTCATTGCATTAAGACCATGGAAAGTAAGAGAAAGAAGTGTTTTGGAAAGTGAGGGAAAGAAATGAGGGGGGAAATTTAGTTTTATCTATAATATTTTATTTCTCTAAGAACAAATAAAGATATAAAGCTTATATGAAAATAAAGACATGGAAGGACAAAAAAAAAAAAAAGGAAAAAAGAAAGACAAGAACCAGACAGAATAAGTCACTGAACACCAGAACGTCAACAAAATTATTGTATGCAATGAAAAATGAACATGAAACATAGGAACCAGCATGCTCACTTTTATTACAAGATTAGCTTCACCATAGGGCACAAAGGCAATGTAAGGCAATCAGTTCTGAACAAGAGTGGAGAGTTCTGAGAAATCAATCCATGGTGAAGATACTAGAACACTAACTCATGTCTAGAAAAAGGCACCAAAAAATTTCTGTGAAAAACAAAATCTTAGATGAGCTTTGGACATTCGAAGAGAGCATTGGATTTAGCAGTTCACAGTTAGGGAATCTTTCTTAATTCCTCATGACAAAGAGACAGTGGCAGACCAAGAGTATTAGGCATCCAGAGCATTCAGAAAAGATCATTTTCAAGGCCTCCTTCCCTATTTTTAGTAATAGTTCTGTACAAATCAGGAATATTCATTATTTTCTTGATTTTTCCTTGTGTATTAAAAATAATTAACAACTTTAAAAAGAATATATTTTAATTTTAAGATTGTATTGAAATCTAGTGAAATATTTCATATGAGATCTAAATTTTGAACTTGCCACACAATAAAACATACACATACCTCTCAGTTTATGCCGTTTCACTGATTGAAAATTCAAACTTGAAAACTCCAATTTGTCACTTAAAATGATAGCATTTAAGTAATTTAAGATCTATTTCTTGTCTCCATAATTTCTATGCAATCACTATTTACAATTTATTATATAAACTTATGTAAATGTAGTACCAAAGAAATTGGAAACAGAAATTGTCTGAAAGGGCTTGAATCATCCCAGTTGTTACTTATTTATGAAATGAATGCATATAGCTAGGTCTGTGTGGATTGAGGGGACAACTGTAAGACAGAATTCTACAAAGTAACTTCCCCATAGAATACAATGTTTGTTAAAGTATAGGTAATGAAAATGAAGTTTACATGTAAATTATTAAAAACAACCATACCCTGTAACAACTGTTTAGATCTTGGACCAAAACAGTTTACTAGGATGAGCATTTTTATTACTGACTTTGTCTAGAATTGCCAGTAGAAGATGATTGTAAAAGGCAGACCAATTCTCTGTTAAATGTATTGGTTTTAAATTGTCTGCAGCAATATACTCCATATTGTCTATGCCTGGCCATTTGTTCCCATGGCCGCAGCTCTCTCAAGGCTATCAGTATTGACATTTTGTTTTAATTATCCTTTTATTGGTAAATGGGTTTGCAATCCAGGGAAAAGAAGTGCTTTACTGAAGGGTCCTTTGTTGCACACACGAATCTTACCAGATCTTTGGCCTTAATGTGATATTCGAGTCCATCTATGCAATCTCTAGCTAATCTTATTCATCCTCCTGGCTGTAATCAACACTCGTATGCTGGGTTTATTTATTTATTTTGAGACAGAGTCTCACTTTGTCACCCTCAGTAGAGTACTGTGTCATTGCAGTTTACAGCAACCTCAAACTCTTAGGCTCAAGCGATTCTCTTGTCTCCCCTTCCCTGAGTAGCTGGGACTATAGGCACCCGCCACAATGCTCAGCTATTTTGAGAGACCAGGTCTTGCTCTGGCTCAGGCAATCCACACTTCTCAGCCTCCAAGAGTGCTAGGATTACAGGCGTGAATCACTGCATCCAGCCCCCATATGTTGGATTATTAATCTATGAGAAAAGAGCCTATGTTATCTTTAGGAAGATCGTGTGTGTGTGTGTGTGTGTGCATGCACGTGCGTTCATGAAGTCTGCTGACAAACCTTCATCTAGGTGCATTACAAGCAAGGCGTGCTTTAAATACTTGAGCTAAAACAGGTAAAGATGCCTAACATAGTAGCAGACACTTGTCTTTACTGTTAGGATCATTATTACTGTCTATCTTTGAAATGTGACAATAAGCCAAGTCTAAGACTCAGTCTTTTCATCTGCACTGGGAATCTTCATATGGAACTTAAAATGAGTACTAGAAATGTAAGAAGAAAACATGGAAGGGAGCACACAGGGAAGTGTGTATTTTCAAAAGAAGATATACAATAGTGTCAAGAGATCAAAGAGATTCCATCTAAAAATCACAACTGAAATTAAAGTTCGGGTCATTGGCAGGATGCTTTCAAAAAAGTGGGAATTCGTATAATAGGAGGACAGAATATCAATCTAGTATATGTTATCTAACACAATAACTTCGTGAGATGTGTATTAAATAAATATTGGTTCATCAATTGTAGCAAATAGAGCATACCAAAACAAAATGCTAATAAGAAGTGAAACTGTCAAGAGAATTATGTAGATATATGTTAAGAATTCTCCATAGTTTCAACTTCATTATTCTGTCACCCTAAAACTGCTCTATAAAGTCTATCTTTTGAATCCAGCCCGGGACCGCCAAACAACAATGATGGCTGCAACCAAAAATGGCAGGGCCTTGTGGTGGGCCAGCTACTTGGGAGGTGGAGGCAAGACACTCGCTTGAGCCCAGGAATTGGAGCAGGAATTGGAGGTTGCTGTGAGCTGTGATGCCACAGCACGCTATCCAGGGGGACAGCTTGAGGCTCTGTCTCAAAAAAAAAAAAAAAAAAAGAAGTGAAATAATTATGTCACTAAGTTACCCACCTCTGATTCATTCAATAAATATTTTTGAGCCAATACTATGTTCCAGACACTATAGATAGATTTAGGAGTTATATAAGCAAATAATGCATAATGCCTGCCCTCAAGCAACTTATGTCTTAGGGTCTACTATTGTCAAGTAAGTATATTCTCACACTGCAATCTAGGTAATGGTACACAGAGGTAAGTATAATGTGCTTTGGGGCCACATAGAAAATATATTGTTGAAGAATAAAGTAAGCCTTCTTAGAGGATGTAACTTCAGGACAGCCATTTCTAAGCTAAATCAATATATCTTTTCCCCATCAATATCCACTACCTACCTAACATCTTTCTTGTAACCTCTTAGATTTGGTCTAATCCATGGTAGGAGGTGGATGTGAATACCCCTGATTTGCATCTGAAAGATATTAGATCCAGAAAGTGTTTCCACGTTATACATAACAAACAGTGCTGAGAAACAAACCTTGTTCAAATGGAGCCTAAAAACAAGTATATAGACAGCTACTGGGAATCGGGTACAAGATAGAGATCAGAGATCAAGGAAAAGCAAAAGTGAAGAGCAGTGAATCATAACAGGACAATGGGCAATCGGGGGCAAGTACCACTCACATATGGTTACTACTGTTTATGGCTGATCTTTACAGAATTCCTAATGGGGATCTTGTTCCCAATGTGTACAATCCCTTCACAAGGTCCTGTGAAAACTAGACAGCACTGTAAAAGACCAAAATGATCTATAAAGATACTTCTATCATCCAATATTCATGATATTTTGATGGCAATAATACCTTAGTGTGTAGTACCTAGTAGAAAATGAAAATATGAGGCTCATTGGTCAAAAATTATTACCAGTTTCAAGATTGTGACAGCAGAAATTTAAACCAAGTGCAGAGCCCTTCTAAGTGCTGGACCCTGTGCACGTATACAAGTCATGCATTTGTTGCATGAGAGGGTGGCCGGTGATTCAGATGCAGAGTCTGCTACTGAAATAGTATGGGACAAGAAATAACTACAAGCTCTTGATGGCAAGTAGCAAAGAAATTTTATTTCTCTCCAACTTAAATAGCCAGGTCTGTACGTACACACCATTAATCACATGAATGCATTGTAAAACTTGATTATTTTTCTTGTAACACTTATGAATCTACTGATTAACAAATACACATTCTATACATGTACCACAATTTATTAATCCATTCATGGGTCGATGGGCACTTGGGCTTCTTCCATGACTTAGCAATTATGTATTGGGCTGCAATAAACATTCTGGTACAGATATCTTTATTATGATGTGATTTTTGGTCTTCTGGATATATATCTAGTAAAGGAATTATAGGATCCAATGGTAGGTCTATTTTTAGATCTCTAAGTACTCTCCAAACATCCTTCCAAAAGGAATGTATTAGTTTGCATTCCCACCAGCAATGTAGAAGTGTTCCCTTTTCTCCAACCCAATTATAGCACAAGAATATGGGGAAAAGGGAAAGGGATTCTGGGGAAGGGAGTGGATGGGGGAGGGAGGGCAATTAGTGGGATCACACCTACGGTGCATCTTAGAAGGGTACAGGTGAAACTTACTAAATGTAGAATACCAATGTCTACATATAGTGATTATGAAAATGCCATAAAGGCTATGTTAAACAGTTCAATGAAAATATTTCAGATTGTATATGAGGTCAGCACATTGTGCCCCATGATTGCACTAATGTAAACAATTAGTATTTAATAAAGATTAAAAAAAATACACATTCTTCTTTGTTTTTAACTTAACTCTAAAAATAATAATTTCACAAAACATGTTTTGAATATTTAACCTTTAACTGATATGTCACAAGGCCACAGCAGGGGAAAGAGTTGATTGTATCTCCAATCTCTCTGGAGGCCGATGGCTACCTGGAGGCAGAAATTCATTGTCTTGCTAAACCACAGCTTGCAGGTTCCTAAGACTTACTGATGACATCCCTTGCATGCCTCTGCCTCTGGCCAAGACACTGGAGCTGGACTTTTATCTCCAAGGCATCCAGGCTTAAGGACTTATTGTTTGAGTGCAGCCTAGGCCCCAGCGTTTCTGTGTAAAGCAAACAACTTGTCACTGCTCTCTCTCAGGCAGGTGGGCACAGAAACATACAGGCTTTTAGCCTATATGCATTAATGAAGCTGACTCTACTCTCACCCCCTACTTACACAGCCATCTTCCAAATACTTAAACTTACTAATGAACATTATTAATTTGGGGGGGGTCTCTGGGAGTTTGACAAAACAAGAGAGGATTCAAACTTTTTCATTCCAGAGTGCAAATCTTCACTCTTTGCATACTCCTCATTAATGGGGAACAAGACTGGTGGGATCATCTGGTTTTTACATTATTATCCCCAGAATTCTGAAGCTTTATCTAATTTGGCCAGGTAGATACGTTCATTGGAAGCCCAATTTCTCCTTTAGTTTGGAAGTAAATAATAACAAACAACACCTGGTATATGCCAGAAACTCAATTAAAGCTTTCTTGAATGAATTAGTAGAATGCTTGTATCTTACAATCTTTATATCTTATGGTCCAATATTTCCACTATGAGGTATACTTCTTTTTTTATTTCAAAATGTTATAGGGGTACAAATAGTTTTGTTAACATGAATCACTTTAATGATACTTGAGTCATGGTTGTAAGTGTGCCTGTCAACCAGATAGTGTTAATTGTACTCATTAGGTAGGCTTTTGTCTATCTACTTATCCCCTCACCCCCTGCTTGATTTCTATTAAGCTTTACTTCCCATTGTGCATGTGTGAGCTCACTGGTTAGTTCCAATTTAGTAGTATTAAATGTGGTGTTTGTTATTCCATTCTTTAGATACTTCATCCAAATTATTTCAAAAGGACTTCAGTCGTCCTTCATGGCTGAGTAGTATTCCATTATAGATATGTGTCTGTATGTATACATTTTGTTAGCCTACTCATGAACTGATGACAACTTGAGTTGATTCCATATCTTCATAATTATGAATTGTGCTACAATAAGCATTCAAGTGCAATGTCATTTTAATATAATTATTTTCTTTTCTTTGGGTAAATATCTAATAGTGAGATTACTGGATGAAATGGTAAGTCTACTTTTAATTATCTGAGGAATATCCGTAATGTTTTCCACAGAGGTTGTACTAATTTGCAGTCCCACAACAGTGTTTAAGTGTTCTTTTCTCTCTGTATCCATGCCAGCATCTTTTGGTTTTGGCCTATTTAATAAAAGACATTCTAAGTGGGGCAAGGTGATATCTCATTGTGATTTTAATTTCCATATCCATGATGATTAGTGACACAAGGAATTTTTTCATATATTTATTGGCCATTTAACTATCTTCTTTTGACAAGTTTCTGTTCTTGTCTTTGCCCACTTTTTAAGGGATTTGTTTGTCTTTTACTTGCTAATTTTCTTGAGTTCTTTGTAGATTCTGGTTGTCAGCTCTTTACTGGATGTATAGCTTATGAATATCAGTATTTTCTCACTAATTTGTCTATTAGCTTTGGTAATTTATTTTTGGCTATTTAGAATCTTTTGACTTTAATCAAGTACGATTTTGTTTATTTTTGTTGTTGGCTTGATTGCTCTTGGGTTCATCTTCATAATTTTTTTTTTTTTTTGCCTAGGTCAATATCTAGACAAGATTTTGCCAACATTTTCTTCAGGAATTCTTATAGTTTCATGCCTTATATTTAAGTATTATTTTCTGCTCTATCAAAGATCAGTTTTATTTATATGGATGTTTTTATATTTGAGATATATGTTCTAATCCCCTTGTCTATGTCTCTATTTTTGATCTAATACTATGGTATTTTGGTTACTATAGCCATGTAGTACAGTTTGAAGCCTGGTAATGTGATGCCTCCAGATTCCTTTTGCTTAAGATTGCTTTGGCTGTTCCAGTTTTGTTCTAGTTACAAATGAAGTGTAGAATTATTTTTTTCTAGATATGTGGAATATTATCACTTTTTTTTATTAAATCATAGCTGTGTGCATGAATATTTTGATGAGGATTGCATTGAATCCGAAAATCACTTTGAGTCATATGGACATTTTAACAACCTTGATTCTACTGATCCATGAGAATGATTTTTTTCTTCTATGTGTTTGTGTCATCTGTGATTTCTTTCCTCAAGGTTTTGTAGTTTTCTTTGTAGAGATCTTTCATCTCTATGTTTGAGGGCATTCCTAGGTATTTCATTTTCTATGTACCTATTGTGAATGCTATTGAGTCTTTGATTTGACCCTCACCTTCACTATTATTGGTACACAGGAATACTTCTTGAACTTTTATTGGCACATGGGAATGCTACTTGATTCTGTAACTTCAGACTTTGCTGAATTTATTTATTAATCCTAGGAGTCTTGTGGTGGAATCTATGAGTTTTCTGGAGGGAAGCTCATTTTGTCAACAAAAAGTGACAATTTTACCTCCTTTTTCCTGATTTGGATGCCCGTAATTTCTCTCTCTTGCATGACTGCTCTGACCAGGCCTTCCAGCAGTATGCTGAACAGAAGTGTTGACAATGGGCATCCTTGACTTGTTTCCATTTTTAGTGGGAAAACTTTCAACTTTCCTCATTTAGTTTGTGTTGGCTGTGTATTTGTTCCATGTGGCTATTATAATTTTCACATATGTTCCCTCTATGCCAAGTTTGTTGAGGGTTTTTATCATGAAAGGGTACTGAATTTTGTTGACTACTTTTTCTGCATCTATTGAGATGATTGTATAATTGTTTCTTTTGTTTCTGTTTGTGTGTTTAATCACATTTATTGATTTATGAATGTTGACCATCCTTGCATCCCTGGGATGAAGCCCATTTGTTCATAATGTATTAGTTTTTGAAGCACTATTTAATTTCATTTGCTAGTATTTTATTGAGCATTTTTCTATCTATATTTATCAGGAATATTGGTCTATATTTTTCCTTTTGTTGTTGTTGTGTCCTGGCTTTGATATCAAGATGATACTGACTTTATAGAATGAGTTTGGAGAAGTCCTTCCTTCTCAGTGTATGGACTAGTTTCTGGAGTGTGGATATCAAATCTATTTGGACTTCTGATAAAGTGCAGTTGTGAATACATGTGGTTCTGGGCTTTTTGGTTGTTATTATTGTCATTGAAAGATTTTTTTTCTTTTTTATTGCTACTTCAATCTCATAATGTGTTCAGGAGTTCTATTTCTTCTGGTTGAGTCTTGGGAGGTAGAGTGTTTCCTGGAATATTTTCATTGCCCCTTAGTTGTCAAGTTTGTATGTATATGAATTGCCATAAATGATTTTTTTTGAGACAGTTTTACTGTCACCCTTGTAGAATGCTGTAACATCATAGCTCGTGGCAACCTAAAGAGATCCTCTTGAGTTCAAGACATCCTCTTGCCTCAGTCTCCCAAGTAGCTAGGACTTTAGGCACCCACCACAGTTCTCGGTTAGGTTTTCTATTTTTAGTAGAGACAGAGTCATAATCCTGCTCAAGATGATCTCAAATTTTTGAGCTTAAGCAATCCTCTTGCTTCAGCCTCAAAAAGGGCCACTATGCCTGACTACGACAGAAAATATCTTGTATATTTGTGGTATCATTTGTTGCATCTCCTGTTTTATTTCTGATTGAGCTTATTTAGGGATCCTTTCTCTTTTATTCCTGGTTATTCAAGAATAAATTCTTGATAGAATCAACTTTGGGTTGCATTGATCTTCTACATTATTTTCCTGTTTTTCATATCATTTTATTCTCCTCTGCCATCAGTTATTTCTTTTGTTTGGCTGGATTTGGGTTTGGTTTACTCTTCCTTTTCTAGTTCTTTGAGAGGTGTCATTAGATTGTTAATTTGTAATTTTTCTGGCTTTTTTGTGTAGGCATTGATGGGTATGAAATTTTCCCTTTTCATTGCTTTTTCTAAATTCCTCAGATTCTGGTAGCAAGTTTCCACTTTGTCATTCACTTTGAGGAATCTTTTCATTTCCATCATAATTTCTTCATTGATCCACTAATGATACAGTAGCAGGTTATTTAATTCTATGACTTCTATGTAGAATTGGGTGTTTCTCTTGGAATTGATTTTTAGTTTTATTCCCCTGAGAGCTGAAAAGATACATGATATGATTTCAATTTTTTAAAAAATTGTAAGCCTATGTTTTGTGATCTAAAATATGATTAATTTTGAAAATGTTCTATGTGTTGATGAGAGGAATATATAGTGAATATCTAAAGGCATATATGGAGATATTGCAAGGGTACAAGTCAAATCTGTCAAGCGTAGAACATAAATGTCTTAACACAATAATCAAGTAAATGAGGTGAAAGCTATGTTAATTGGTTTGATGTAAGCATGTCAGATTGTATTAAAAAACCAACACATTGTATCCCACATATGCATAACTGTATTCATGCTCTATGTGTATATGACTTAATAAAAAATATATACAGTTTTTAGGTAAAATGTTCTGTAAATTTCTGTTAGGTTAATTTGTCCCAGAATTCCATTTATGTCCAGTATTTATTTATTCTTTTTCTACCTGGATGATCCTTCCAGTTCTGTCAATGGAGAGTTGAAATCTCCAACAATTACAATGGTCCTCTTTATCTCTTCGCTTAGCTCTAGTAGAGCTTGCTTCAGGAATCTGGGTGCTCCTATGTTAGATGCATGAATATTCAGTATTGTTGTGCCTTATTGAATTATGCCCTTTACAATTATATAATGATGTCTCTTTCTTTACTATTGTAGATTATAATCAATTTTATCTAATATGAAAATGACTATATGTGCTTTCTTTTGGTCTCCATTTGCATGGAATTTTTTTCCAACCTTTACCCTTGAGTATGTAAGAGCCAATGTGGGTTTATATGTGTTTGTTGAAGTCACCAGATGTTTTGTTTGTATTTTATTTATCCATTCAGCAGCCATTCAGTGTGAATTCAAAGTATTCATACTGATTGATAAAACTGATGTGTGCGATGCAGTTCTGTCTGTCTTGTTGAGTAGTACTGTATTGCTTTTTTAACCTCTTTTACTATTGTTTTAAATGAGATTTGAGCATTAGCTTTTAGCTAGTTTTGCACTGGTGGGTGACCATTGTGCTGATCTGAGTATAATACAGTTCTGAGTATTTCCTGTAGGGCACGTCTGGTATTGACAAATTCTCTCAGTGTTCACTTATCTGGAAAAGTCTTTATTTCTCCTTCATTTATGCAACTTCACTTTTGAGGATATAAAGTTCTAGGCTGGCAGTAATTCTTTATGAAAGACTGAAAATGAGGCCCTGATGTCTTTTGGTTTGTGAAGTCTCAGTTGAGAAGTCTGCAGTTAGCCTGAACGACTTTTCCTTTGTAAGTTACTTGATGTTTCTGCTTATGATTCTCAGATGTTCCTACTTCATGTTGTCTGTGGGCAGTCTGATGACTATGGATGTTGGTGATTGCCACTTTGCAAGGAATACCTAAGGCGTTCAATGAGATTTTTATACTTTGATGTTTAAATCTCTAACTAGACCAGGAAAGTTTTCCTCAACTGTTTCCTTAAAAGGGTTTCCTGCCATTGTGCATTTTCCTCTTCAACCTTGGGAATACATATGATTCTTATATTTGGGCATTTCACATAATCACATATTTTTTGGAAGGCTTTGTTCATTCCTCTTAATTCTCTGTTTATTATTTTTGACTAAGTTAATTTGCAAGAAGTGTCTTCAAGCTCTAAGATTATTTATTTGACCTGATCTAGTCTTTTCTTAAAACTTCCCACTATGTTTTATATTTCCTTAAAAAATTTTTTCATTTCCTGGCTCGGCACCTGTGGCTCATTGGGCTAAGGCACCAGCCATGTACACCTGAGATGGTGGGTTCAAATCCAGTGCAGGCCCACCAAACAATGACGGCTGCGATCAAAAAATGGCTGGGTGTTGTGGTGGGCACCTGTAGTCCCAGCTACTTGGGAGGTGGAGGCAAGAGACTCATTTGAGCCCAGGAATCGGAGGTTTCTGTGAGCTGTGATGACACAGCACTCTATCCAGGGTGACAGCTTGAGTCTCTGCTCAAAAAAAATTTTTTTTTTCATTTCCAATGAAAAATTGTTTTTCTTATTTATCTGTTTGTTTGTTTATTTATTTATTTATTTATTTATTTATTATTTTTGTGGGTTTTTTGCCAGGGTTGGGTTTGAACCCCCATCTCTGGCATATGGGGCTAGCACCCTACTCCTTTGAGCCACAGGCAGTGCTTGAAAATTTCTTTTTTCTTTATCTATCAATCTGTTCAGTGAAATTTTAATTTAGTTTCTCAATTGTTTTTCTGTTTCCATTGACTTGCTTTTTCATTTTCTTAGATTTCATTTAGCTTCCTTATAATATATTTTGGAATTGCTGCCATTTCAGTATTTTCATTTTGTTGGCTCTCCATTGCTAGAGAGGTGTTGTTTTCTTTAGGAGGTGTACTTTCAGTCTGATTTTTCATGCTTCTAGAGTTCTTTCACTTATTTCTTCTTATCTGGAACAACCATTGTGTCTTAATTTTTGATTTTTTTTTTTTTTAGTTTAGAGGGGTCCCCCCATTTATACAGATGTGTTTTTAACAAATGTTGAGTAAGAATTTTTGGTCATGTTTGTGGGTGCTTTGATGGCAATCTAGGTTCTGGGTAGATGCCTTGGTTATTATAGATATCCCTAGTGTGGTGGTTTTCTTAGGTTCTAGTTATTTTCAGGCCATAGCAATGCTTGACTAAGGGTATGGGAAGTTTCCCTGCCTGTCTTTGATAGGAGAGGATGGAGGTCTTTGGAATCCTTTCTCTTTCTTCTGCCTTGTGATCTTCTTAGCAGTGTGGATTGTTTTGTCATGTCCAATTCAATCTCTGAGATAGTAGGTATCACTTTTGGATGAGAATTAACTTCTATCCATATGATTGAGTCAGTAAATTCTGTAAAGAGATGTGCAAGTTGGCATTTCTGTCATTAGGTGATGTTTGCCAGAGGGACCTATCTGCAGTGTTGCTTTTGGGACCTGTGACCAGCTCCAGTCCCTAAGAAGGAGTGCTTGAATGCCCCAGGTAGTGGGTGGGCTCCTAGAATTCCTAAGTATTTCCTTTTTCTCTGCCACAATGGAGGAGGGCGAGGGAGTGAGGCTAGGCCCACATAAAACGTCTAAGCTCCAGGATCATGCATATTCTCCCCACTATTTCATGTTTGCCACCGTGCCTGAGCTCATCAGGGTGGGAAAGGGTCTCAGAAACTTGGTAGCTTCCTACTCACCAAAAGCTCATGGAAGAGAGAGAGGGTACCCCATTACCCTTCCACTAGGTTCCAAGCCTTTCTGGATTTAATCTTCATCCATATCTCTTTTCCTTTATCTTCTTCTTTATCTGCTTCACAATTTTCCTCCATGAGGTCCCCAGCAGTCTTTAGCCCATTTCCTTATGGTATACACCTGGTCTTCAGTCTCTTCTTCTCTCTTCTTTATCTGAAATCTTATCTTCCTTTCTGGATGGCCCAGCAAGTGATGTTTGTAGCTGGCCATCTTCCTCTCCCTCAGTTGCAAGGCTTACTTCTGTGGAAAATAAGTCAAAATGCATACAAGTGATTCTGTATGAAGATACTCATCACAACAGTATTTATAATCCTATAAATTTGGAAATAACCCCCAAACTTTCTAATTTTAAGTAACATGGGAAGATAATCTCTGTATCATATTAACTCTTAATGAAGATAACAACCCCAATGTAAGAATAGAGTATAAAAGTCTAACACAAGGTCCTAGACAAAAGGAAATGCATCAAAATGACAACAGTCATTTTTCCTGAATAATGGCTTAATGGTACTTTTTCCTCAAGAATGTTTAAGTGTTCCTATGTATGGTAGGACTTTTTATGTAAAGCATATATACATATGTATATGTATATACGTGTATATATATTTGTTCCTTATATATTTGTTTTTCTATCCCCTACACACAAGGCATATAGCTTGGTCCTTTGTAATTCCTTACCATAAGTACTATTTGCGAGACCAAGTACCAAAGCAGTTATAAATATGGGAATGTCCTAATGTTCTTGAAACCCTAAACCCACTGAAGAGCTATGAGTAGGTTTAATAAATCAAGAAAAAAAGAGCAGGGGGGATGCCTTTGAAAGTTGATAAAAGTGAAAAGAGAGATCTTCCCAGTATGGAAAAGACACAGACCTATGAGTCCTGATAGTGTAGTAGTAGAGATCTTAATGACTCTTAGAAAAAAGACCTCTACTAAGATGGCAAGATCCCATATATGGAACAACAACTTTAATAGCTATGTTGGGCTAGAAGACAGGTTAGACACCAATATTCCGTTACCTATTTTCCAACTCTTTGGTTTTTTTAATTTTTATTAAATCATAATTGTGTACATTAGTGCAATCATGGGGCACAATGTGATGACTTCATATACAATCTGAAATATTTTCATTGAACTGTTTAAGATAGCCTTCATGGCATTTTCTTAATCACTATAGGAAGACATTTGTATTCTGCATTTAGTAAGTTTCACCTATACCCTTCTATGATGCACCATAGGTGTGATCCCACCAATCCCCCTCCCTTAACCCATCTGCCCCTCTCCCCTCCCCTCCCTTGCCCTTTCCCCCATGTTCTTGTGCTATAATTGGGTTTTAGCCCTCATACGAAAGCTATAAATTAGTTTCATAGTAGGGCTGAATACACTGGATACTTTTTGTTTCCATTCTTGAGATACTTTGCTAAGAAGAATATGTTCCAGATCCATCCATGTAAACATGAAAGAGGTAAAGTCTCCATCTTTCTTTAAGGCTGCATAGTATTCTGTGGTATACATGTACCACAATTTATTAATCCATTCGTGGGTCCATGAGCACCTGGGCTTCTTCCATAACTTAGCAATTATGCATTGGGCTGCAATAAACATTCTGGTACAGATATCTGTATTATGATGTGATTTTTGGTCTTCTGGATATATACCTAGTAAAAGAATTATAGGATTGAATGGCAGGTCTATTTTTAGATCTCTAAGTATTCTCCAAACATCCTTCCAAAAGGAATATATTAGTTTGCATTCCCACCGGCAGTGTAGAAGTGTTCCCTTTTCTCCACATCCACGCCAACATCTCTGGTTTTGGGATTTTTTTATATGGGCTAATCTCACTGGAGTTAGATGATAACTCAAAGTAGTTTTGATTTGCATTTCTGTGATGAATAAGGGTGGTGAGCATTTTTTCATGTCTGTAGGCTATGAGCCTATCTTCTTTAGAGAAGTTTCTCTTCAAGTCCTTTGGCAAACCTGAGATGAGATCACTTGTCCTTTTGTTGCTAATATGTTTGAGTTCTCTGTGAATTCTGGTTATTAAACCTTTTTCAGAGACATAACCTGCAAATATTTTCTCTCATTCTGAGGGCTTTTTGCATGCTACATTTTCTGTATTTTTAGCAGTGTAGAAGCTTTTTAGTTTGATCATGTACAAGTAGTGTATTTTTGATACTGCTTCAATTGCCTGGGGAGTCCTCCTCATAAAAAATTCACCTAGGTCGATTCCTTCAAGAGTTTTCCCTGCACTTTCTTCTAGTATTTTTATAGTTTCATGTCTTAAGTTTAAATCTTTGATCCAGTGAGAATTTATTTAGTTAGTGGTGAAAGGTGTGGGTCCAGTTTCAGTGTTCTACAGGTCGCCAGCCAGTTTAACCAGCACCATTTGTTAGATAGGGTGTCTTTTCCTCACTGAATGTTTTTAATTGGCTTATCAAAGATCAAATAGTGGTAAGTAACTGAGTTCATCTCTTAGTTCTCTATTCTATTCCATGCATCTACCTCTCTGTTTTTATGCCAGTACAATGCTGTTTTGATCACTATTGATTTTTAGTACAGTCTCAGGTCTGGTAGTGTGATTCCTCCTACTCTGTTTTTGAGCAATGTCTTGGCCATTCGAGTTTTTTTCTGATTCCATATAAAATGAAGTGTTATTTTTTTGAGGTCTTTAAAATATGACAATGGAGCTTTAATAGGAATTTCATTAAAATTGTATATTGCTTTGGGTAGTATGGACATTTTAACAATGTTGATTCTTTCCAGCCATGAGCATGGTATGTTTTTCCATTTGTTGACCTGTTCAGTTATTTCTTTTCTTAGAGTTTTTTTATCGTTCTCTTTTTAAAGATCTTTCACGTCCTTTGTTAGATAAACTCCTAAATATTTCATCTTCTTTGGTAGTACTGTTAAAGGGATAGAGTCCTTGACTGTTTTTTCGGCTTGACGATTATTGTATATTTAAAGGCTACAGATTTATGAGTGTTGATTTTGTAGTCTGAGACACTGCTGTAGTCCTTGATCACTTCTAAAGTTTCGTAGTAGAATCCCTGGTGTTTTCCACATATACAATCATATTATCTGAGAAGAATGAAAGTTTAATCTCTTCTGATCCTATGTGAATACCCTTGATTGACTTTTCTTCCCTAATTGCAATGGCTAATTTCCTTCTTAATCTCATATATGACCCATCTATCATTCAGGATAAGGTTATTTAGCTTCCATGTTTTTGTTTGAGTAGGCCGATTCCTGTTATTGTTGAGTTCAACTTTTATTCCATGGTGGTCTGAGAAGATGCAAGGAATAATTTCTGTTCTTTTAAATTTGCTGAGGTTAGACTTGTGGCCTAAGATGTGATCGATTTTTGAGTATGTTCCATGGGCTGATGAGAAGAATGGTTATTCAATTTTATTAGGATGAAATGTTCTGTAGATGTCTGTTAAATCCAGTTGTTGAATGGTTAAGTTTAAATCTGAGATTTCTTTACTTAGCTTCTTATTGGAGGATCTATCCAACACTGCTAAAAGAGTATTAAAATCTCCAACTACTATGGAGCTGGAGGAAATCAAGTTACTCATATCTATTAGAGTATTCCTTATAAATTGAGACACATTCTGGTTGGGTGCATAAATATTAATAATTGAAATCTCAGCTCGGTGCCTGTGGCTCAATGGGCTAAGGCACCAGCCACGTACACCTGAGCTGGCGGGTTCGAAGCCCGGGCCCGCCAAACAACAATGACGGCTGCAACCAAAAAAGGGCCAGGCATTGTGGCGGGTGCCTATAGTCCCAGCTACTTGGGAGGCGGAGATGGGAGACTCACTTAAGCCCAGGAGTTGGAGGTTGCTGTGAGCTGTGATGCCACAGCACTCCACCCAGGGTGACAGCTTGAGGCTCTGTCTCAAAAAAAATAAATAAATAAATAAAAGTAATTGAAATCTCATCATATTGGGTATTACCTTTAACAAATATGAAATGTCCGTTGTTATCCTTCCTTATTTTGGTTTATTTAAAGCCTATTGTATCTGTGAATAAGATTGCAACACCTGCTTTTTTCTGTTTTCCGTTTGCCTGGGATATAGATCACCATCCCTTCACCTTAAGTCTTTTTCTTTTAAGGTAAGATGAGATTCTTGTATTCAGCAGATATCTGGCCTGAGTTTTTGTATCCAGTCAGCCAACCTATGCCTCTTTAGAGGACAATTTAAACCATTCAGATTAATTGAAAATAATGATAAATCTTTGGAAAGTCCAGTGGACATTTTTAATCCTTTCATCACTGTGGAAGTTGGAATTTGATAAAAAGTTTCTGGGTGAGTTTACTTTTATGGTGGAGGATTACACTGGTCATTATGTAGGATATAGGTCTGAGAATATCCTGGAGATCTGGTTTAGTTATAGCAAATTTCTTCAACATGTGGATATCATTAAAGTATTTAATGTCTCCATCATAAATGAAACTCAGTTTAGCTGGATACAGGATCCCGGGTTGAAAGTTATTTTGTTTTAGGAGATTAAAAGTCTATGACCATTCTCTTCTAGCTTGAAAGGTTTGATCAGAGAGATCTTCAGTTATTCTAATATTCTTCCCCTTAGGTTATAGATTTCTTGTGTTTGGTTGCTTTCAGAATTTTCTCCTTCATATTAACTTTAGTGAAGTTAATTATGATGTGCCTGGAGGGTGTCTTATTCAGGTTGAGTCATGCTGGAGTTCTGAAACTGTCTGCTGTCTGAATTTCAGAATCTGTTGGCATGTCTGGAAAGTTCTCTTTCACAATCTCCTAAAGAAGAGACTCTGTGCCTTGTGACACCACTTCATCGTTTTTAGGTATCAGTATAAGGCAAATATTGGTTTTCTTCAAGTTATCCCAGAGCTGTCTGAGAGAATGATCCGTTTTTGCATTCCATTTCTCTTCCTCTTTGTAGGTTTGGGAGCGTTTGAAAGCTTTGTCTTTAATGTGAGAAATACTTTCTTCTGCTTGCTCCATTCTGTTACTGAGGGTTTCTACTGTGTTTCTCAGATCTTTAAGGGCTGAAACTTCTTGTCTCAATGGGTCAAAAGCCAAAGGCTTTGGTCATTTGGTCTTTGAATTCCTTGACTTCTTGAGGCAATTTTTGAAATGCTCCCAGAATTTCTAATTCCAAATCTTCCTCTATTTAATTGATCTTGTTTGCAATCCAAATTTTGAATTCGATTTCTGACATCTCAGCCATCTGTTTATGCATAGGATCATCATTTGTGCCCGCCAAATTGTTCCTGGGGGGGTTGATATGCTGGTTTTTCATGTTTCCAGAGCTTTTCCTCTGATTCTGCCCCATGATTATTTTGCACCATTTGGCTGGACGAGTAGATAAGGATAAGTTGGTTTGGGGGTTCTCAGAAAAGTGATTGACCAGTCCTTTGCCTGAAAGCTGGGACTGGTGTCTGTACCTTTTCCCCTAGAGTTTTGCCAAGGACCCATATAGTGCTACTGCCTGCGAAACTGGGGACCTTCTTGGCATGGTGGGGTTAAGTGGCTTTTTCTTAATTTCAGCTGGTCTCTGTCTTACACTAGAGAATCGGTTACTCTGGGTTGAATTCTGAGCTGTGGAGAAATATCAGCAAATAGGTCACCATGCCCCCCCCCCAGACAACAATTGGAAAAGGAAAATCAAATCTTCTCACTATCACACACCCAGGGTACCACTTTGGAAAGTCCTCTGGTGATTGGCCCCATTGAAGAGGTCCCAGTCAATTGTCCCAGCCAGTACTGGCCTCAAAGGGAAGAGATGAAAAGTCTCTGGCAACTAAATAGCAGGGGTCTGCTGGCAGCTCTAGTATAACTCATTTCAGTGCTCTGTGAGTTCAGGAGGGCCCCCCCCAGCAAGTAAATTAGTCTGGGAAGGCTGATGCCATCCTCCCTACCTTTCTCCTCTGTCACACCCAGTCACTGGTAACCCCGCAGAACTGTAATCCAGTTCCCTCTAATGAGCAGATGTGCCAGAGGTTTGCACTTGCCTGGGTCACAGTGGGGTCTGTGGCTCCTCAGCCAGTCAGCCACTCTCTGTCACTATTTGGCAGGGGGAGGTGAGGCCTGACAACCTGGGTACTTGATAGGGGCTGGGGCGATTCACTCAGTTCCAGGCCTGTCCCTGATTGATGTTGCTGATAGAACAGAACAAATTCACAGAATTTATTTCTGTCCTGGCTGTTTTCCCACAGGTCTGCTGTGGATCAGATGTTGGATTGGATTTTCCCCTGTGAATCAGACATTGGACTGCAAATAGGGGTGACCCAGATGTGAGTTCCAGCCCTTTCTTTCAGCTTTCATCCCCTGAGGGCCAGGTGCATCTGAAGCTGAGTAAAGCAGTCTCTGCCCTGGGAATCGGC
Organism: Arctocebus calabarensis; assembly: GCA_963573935.1. Lineage (NCBI taxonomy): Eukaryota > Metazoa > Chordata > Mammalia > Primates > Lorisidae > Arctocebus > Arctocebus calabarensis. The sequence continues at coordinate 23,914 of CAUYON010001270.1, forward strand.
TATCTCAGCGTGTGTATTCTAATCCCCACACTCTGCCACAGCTGGGACCACCTCAGGCATACCCTTCACTCCTGGGGCCTGCGCCTCCACCGCAGGTCCACTCTGCCAGTGGCTGCCATTAGTGAAGGTGCCCAGCTTCCCCTGGCCGCCCAGAGAGACTGGGAGTGTCTCCTCAAAACATCCCGAGGGATGCGAGCCCCACTGTCATTGTTCCCACAGTTGTGGCTGCTGCTCCATGCCTGAGGGAACCACCTTTTCAGCTCGGCCTCCTCTTGGCTCACTTTCCTCTCACCACTCCTGAGCCAGAAAATCATCACAGATCAGCAACAGTCCACACCCCATCCACAACCCTTGAAAAAATGTCCAAGAATCTGAACTCCGTTGGGGACAGACCTCCAGACCTCCAGGTGAGAATGGAGGGGAGTTCCGGGAGTTCAAACTTGCAGGTAGAGGATATTAGAGGATATACACAGTTTTATACAGTTTTATGCCTGGCAGGAGAGTGACATGGCACCCTAGTAGGGGAAGGAGTTCTAGTTTTTAGAGAATTTCTCCCGTGGGATAGAATGGGAGGACATCTGAACTCTGCTTGCTTGTTTGTATGGAGGTATGGAGTATACTGCGAGCCATTCTCATGGGTGAGGTGACTCCCGTCCACTTGGCAATGTGTTCTGTACCTTTTGTTTGTGTCCTTGGGGTTGCAGGTCATACCATCAGGGTTGATGTGCGTTCTTCGACCTTCTTTTTTGGCTCAGATCCAAACCATAGGCTTTCTTGCTAAATTTCTGTTCTTTAACTCTCCAGGATGGGAGCCTCTGCAGAAAGCTAGCTACAGACTACCATCTTGGCTCCTCCCCTTTGCAACTCTTTAGATCCTGGAGTTACCCTGGGAGGAGGGATCAGACCAACAATTGATAGGATTTTTCCACCAACATAGAGGACAAATGACTTGAATAAGCTATGTTGTTTGAAGGGAAATAAAGTGATGTTTTGATTCATTCAGCATTAATGGATCATCAAAAATAAGGAAACAACAATACAAAATCAAACACAATATTCTCACAGTAATCTCAGATTTCAAATTAAGTTGATACTTTGGATGAAAACCAAGATCAAAGTGTGAATTTTACAGAAATAAAAGTTCACAAGTACCTGAATAACTTTCATATCCTTGATTGTCTCTGATTGTTGTGACAATCTTACAAAGTTGGCAGACTTTCAAACATTCTTCTTATTTTTCATATGAGAAAACTAAGTACCCTGTCCATGGTTACAAAAATAAATTGTGACATAGTCAAGATTTAAACCCAATTAAGGGTCACAAGAGCATGTTAATGAGTCAGAGAGACTTAGGAATATAACTTGGTTCTACCACTTCCATCTGGATGTCCTACTTTCTAGTCTACAAAATGAGGATAACATCTCTCTCACAGAATAAAAATGTAAGGATGAAGCATAATCATATTGCTAATACACTCAGCACATACTTAATGTTCAGATAGTTTTTACTGCCTCTTCCATATCCCACATTTTCTAATTCATTATTTTGACCTGGTTGCATTTTGGTATTTCTTAAAACATGGTCTATAAGAAATCAACTGGAGGCTTTGGTAAAATCATGCTGCTCCTATTTTAATTCTACTGAATCAGAACTTCTATGATTGGGACCCTGGAATATGGATTTTATTATGCTTCTTAAATGATTCATATGCACACTTAAGCTTGAGAATAACTGTAATTCTCCATAACATCTAATGATGAAGAATATTGCTATGTTTTAAAAGGCTTATTCATTGAGAAATAACTTCTGGTAAATTCATCTCCTGTGTATTTCTTTCCTGCTCTATAGGGCCAATTACCTTTGGTAAATACTCACTGTGTTTATTAAATATTCAGCAAATATTTTACAGATGAGATATCTAACCAAACACTGAGATTATAGTCTATTATATCAACACAAGGAAAAAAATTATCCTCTACTCATTTATCTTTGAACCTAAAAAGAGATTTAAATATGACATGTATTTTTTATTTAACACTCAAAGTCTAAAGCTCACTTTCTTATTTCATAGGAGACTTGTCTGGTCCTTCACTTTAGCCAGGCAAATGTGGCCTAAGTTTTCATGTCCTCCTAAGTTTTATATGTTGAATTATTAGCCCCCATGTGATGGTTTTAGGAGGTCCTTTGGGGGATGATTTGATTATGAGGGGAAACCCTCATGAGTGGAAATAGTGCCCTTTAAAAGAAACAATGAGAGCTTTTTTCCCCTATTCACCATGTGAGAACACAGCAAGAAAGCACCATTTATGAAATAGGAAATAAACCATCACTAGATAGAGAATATGCTGGTGACTTGATCTTGAGCTCTGCCTCCAATACTGTAGGAAACAGATTTTTGTTGTTATAAGAGCCCCATTTAGAGATATTTTGTTACAGCAGCCCAAAGCAGCCTAAGGTAGTAAGTAACATATAATTTGGAATTTTATTAATACAAAGTGAAGTCATCAAGATGAAATTAGCACCAAGATCAGCACTCAGCAAACTGTCAAAGATTTAAATGATCCCTTGAAACAATGAAAAGAAATGGGTCCAAATATCATCCAAAGATCATTATCTTGTGGGGAGTCTTAAAGTCATAAGTTTTATCATTCTAAAAACTACTTATTAGGTTTTAACAAATTTCACCTATGAATCTTGTTAAAAATGCAGATTCTGATTCAGAAGATGTGGGGTGGGTCCCATAATTTTATAAAAGCTCCCAAGTGATATCAGTTCTGGTGCATGGACTACATTTTGAGTAGCCAGGGGGTTATAGGGTGCTAGTTGCCATTATTCTTATTTTTCCCATTTTTCTTCAATGTACTTTGATTTAAAATTATTCATTTATTTTTAATCAGCAAATAATTATGCACATTTATGGGTACAAGTTGATGTTTTGATGTTTACATTGTATCATTAGAAAGATTCAATCAAGGTAATATACATATCCTTCACCTCACCACTCATTATTTCTTTTGTGCTGAGAATATTACAAATCTATTATTTTAGCAATTTTAAAATATACAGTCCATTTAATTTGGGCTGCCAAACTGCATTACTTGATTGGTTATTATGCATTTAATTTATTTTTCCTCAAATGAAAATTATTCATATATGCAGCCCTATAATTAGTTTATAGTAGCCTCAAAGTATAAAAAATATGTCCACTTGGTTCAAATAAATGTTTTTGAGTACTTATTGAGTTCACTTAAATTTTCTCATTATAACCTGCTTTAAGCAAGTACCATTATCTCTATTTTTCAACTAAGGAGACTGAGGCTGAGCAGTATTAAATAACTTGTCCAAAGTCACTTAGCTATGAAGTGGAAGGTCTAAGATTAAAAAAAAAAATTGTCTTCTAGTTCACTTTATTTCCAATAAATACAGTGTTTAATTTTCACCAGATAACCAAGGACTCTATCTCTTCCAGTGACAGTTATAGAGTAGGAAAAAAGTAGACATTTGATTCATATGTTAAACATACACAGAATGAAAAAAAATTTATACCATGGAATATTATGCAGCCTTAAAAATGATGGCAACTTTACCTCTTTCATGTCTACATGGATGGAGCTGGAACATCTTCTTAGCAAAGTATCTCAAGAATGGAAGAAAAAGTATCCAGTGTACTCATCCCTACTTTGAAACCAAGTTATAGCTTTCATATGAAGGCTAAAACCCAATTATAGCACAAGAATATGGAGAAAGGGGATAGAGAGAGAAGGGGAGGGGGTAAGATGGGTGGAGGGAGGGTGCTTGGTGGGACCACACCTATGGTGCATCTTACAAGGGTACATATGAAATTTAGTAAATGTAGAATACAAATGTCTTAACACAATAACTAAGAAAATGCCGTGAAGGCTATGTTAACGTGTTTGATGAAAATATTTCAAATTGTATATAAAACCAGCATATTGTACTCCATGATTGCATCAATGTACACAGTTATGATCTAATAAAAAAAACTTTATTACTTAATTGTTTAGTTGAATACTTCATTAAACTGAAAATCTATTAGGACTGAGGATGGTGAAAAATAACCCAAAACATCTTTAGCAGGGAAGATTATTTTCTTTTCTTCAAGCTTATCTTATTGTGTATTTTACATTGATTATTGCACACATTCAAACAGCTGTTCATTGAAAACCCATGCAGACTAGTATGGAGGTTACAACCTTTTGCATACAACTAATGCAGAGGGTTTTTTGTTTTCCCTAAAGTAGTTCATAATCTTATGGTGGAAGAGAGAGAAGAAAGTGAAAAGAGACAATTGTGATAAGAGTTTGTGAGTTATGGAGATGTGTGGAATATGGTAAGGAGTACAAAGAAGGGAAACTGTAAGTGGGAGAGATTTAGGGTAGGCTTTTTGAAAGGGCTGACATCTGAGTTACATTTTAAAGTATGATCAGTTAGAAAGGCCAGGAGAAGAGCGCTATGTATTACCTTGGATCAAGTGGCCTAAAAGGCATTAAAGAAAGCAGAGACACATTAATGAGCATGATTTATTCAGCAGGAGATGCATTTCAAGATTACTGTTTCATGAAGTGCAACAAGTCAACGGTAGGTGAGAAATGAAGGAGATAAAGGCAGAGGCCACATATGGAAAGCTGTGCATGTCTTGCTTAGGAACTTTCAACTTATCCAGTCGAAGGTTATTTCTCTAAGTGTGGTCCTCAAACTCCCATGGGTACTCAAGACATTCTTAGGGGTTCTGTATGAGCAGAACTATCCTCAAATTAAGACATATATTTTTTTTCACTATGTTGACATTTGCACTGATAATGCAAGAGCAATGATGGGCCAAACTCTTGCCACATTAGCAAAAATCAAGATGACCACTGCTATGGTTTGGATATGGCTTATTTGATCCCACTAGTCTCATGTTGAATTTTGATCCTCAATGTTGGGAGAATCACCACTACCTCCTAGTAGAAAATGTTTGAATCATGGCAACAGAACATTCATGGATGACTTGGTGCCATTCTATCAAGAGTGAGTTCTCACTGCTAATTCCTGCTAGAACTGGATGTTGAAAATAGTCTGGCAACTTCTGCCTGCTTCTTACCATGTGATACGTTCCCCCCCTTGCTCTTCTGCCAAGAGTGGAAGCTTCTTAAGGATGTCACCAGAAGCAGATACTGATGCCATGCTTTTTGTATGGTTTGCAGAACCATGAACTAAATGGACTTCTTTCCTTCATAAATTTATAAATTGTGTTATAGATACACATTTATAAAAATACAGATGAACTAATACAAGCACCAAAAGCTAAAATGTACTATAAAACATCCGGTTTTCCTACATTCTTTATCATGAGGCACTCAGTTTAATAAAAGACAATTCTACTTAACTTATAAATTCCCTTAATAAAGCAGTAAAATATCATTAATTTTATTAAATATTAACTCTGTGCAAATGTGCTTTAACATTATGTATGATGAAGTGCAAAGTACAATTCAATCATTTCTGCTCCAAACTATAATATGATGATTGTCTGTAAGAAAAGTACTTGTGTGGTTCCTGGGGTTATGAGCCAAATCTGGTGGGTTTGTTTTTTTTCCATGAAACACTATTTTTGCTTGAAAGAATGATCGAAAAGCTAGTTACTCAGACTGAACATTTGGCAGATACTTTCTCAAAAGTGAATGAGGTGAGGCTGATATTTGGTTTGTTGCCAATGATAAAATTTAAATTTTCAGTGAAAATTAAAATTTTGAGACACTCGTGGCTACCACATTGAGCTTGATAAGTTACCAATACTTAAAAACTTTTCAGATGATACTGATAGCAATATTAACAAATGTGAATTTTTGATGTTTATAATGAAATTTGTCAACATTTAGAAGATCTTTATAATTTAGTGAACCAATGTTTTCAAAATGTCCAGTGCATGATACATCAAAGCTATTCTTGGGTAATACCTATTCAAAGTTTAAGACAGACCCAGGGATTTTAAGGTAAAAAGAGTACAAAAATTTCACTGATATGACACTAAATACCACATTACAGCCAGCCTTTAAAAAACTATCATTTATATAGTTTTGGTATAGCATCAAAGGAGAATAACCAAACTTATCAGAAGAGGATAATAAAATACTTCTACTTTTTCCAACCACATATCTATGGGAGCCATTTTTTATGTATTTCAACCAACTCTATTATATTGCAAGAGATTAAATGCAAGTAGATATTAGAATCTAGTTGTCTTCTACTAAGTCAGACATTAAAGAAATTTATTAACAATATGAAACAATATCACTCTCATTCATTTCTGTCCATTTTGGAAAACATAGCATTTTAGTAATACATTAATTTGTATTGAGTTATTATTGTTAATATTTTAGATTTTTAATATGATAAATATAAGTAGATACAAACCACATTAACAAAAAGTCTCTTTGTCTGTAATAATTATCAAGAAAGTAAAAGACTCCTAAAACCAAAAAGTTAAAAAACTGCTGTAATAGGTGATGAATAGCTAAGGAAGAGTTTAAGGCAACAAGGGCCAAGGTCAAATTTTATGTATGTTTAGATATATCAGTCTGGCTATGCTCTTCATGACTTTTGACAGCAATTGAATATGAAAGGAATCTTATTGTTAATTGCTTATACTTGGAAAAACACTTTTATATATTATAAACATTAAGCAAGTCCAAACTACAGAAATATTTGTGTTATGTGGTGCCATTTTTCCTGTAGGAAACAAAATGACTTTGATCTAGAAAGGTGAAGTAAATTTCCCTTAGTCACTCAAAATATCCATGCCAGGATTTGAACTCAGATGAATCTGATTCCAAAATGTATATTTTCCACTAGCACACTACTGTTTTATCTTTTGATTATCTATTACAAATCATAAATATTTCTTTTGTTTTGACTATTAAAGAAGTCACTCAAATAGAGCTTCAGAAAGTAGTTCCTCATGTCCTTGTTCTACTTTTGGATTTCGGGTGCCATTGAAGCCAGAGGAATAGCTTTCTCCTGCCAAGCACATAATCAGTCTCTGAAAAAAACAGATTACTTGAAATGGTAACATTTTTATAAAGCACAGACTTCTATCACAAAAAGAAGTTAAAATTGCATATGCTTCCCCAAAACACATAGACATAGGCAGGAATAATGTACACATAACTACAAAGGGTAATTTTGGTAGTTTCCTATTGATTCCATAGAAAATTACAATAAACTTAGTAGCTTACGACAACACAAAGTTATTATCTACAATTCTGGAAGTCAGAAGTACATCATAGGTATCACTGTGCTAAAATTAGGTATTAGTTATGTCACTTTTGGAGACTCTAGGAGAGCATCTGTTTTCTTACTTCTTTTAGGTTCTAAAGACTTCCTTCATTCCTTGGCTCATGGCCACCACCCAGCTTCAAAATCACAATGCCCTGACCTCATTTACATCACCACATCTCCTTCTCAGTCTTCCATTCTTCTATTTCTTTTACTTATAAAAGTCTCATGATAACATTGAGCCCAGTTGGATAATCTCTCCATTTCAAGGTTAGCTAATTAGCAGTCTTAATTCTATTTACACCCCTAATTCTTCCTTGTACTGTAATATAATATATTCCAGGTTTCAGGGACTAGGCCATGAACAACTATGGGGCAATTATTTTGCCCATCGTAGTACATTTTTGGCGCCACCCATGCTTAATTTTAAGATTACATTAAAAAAGCCTATTTTTTAAATTTTACTTGACACCTCTCCCCCAAACAGACACTATTCTAAGTAGGTTTTGTTTGGGGCATCTTTTTTTCAATACTATGCAGATGTCACTCCAAATAATGTTGAACCTGTTTTTTGTTCTGGCCTAGTACTACCTAGAAATGAAGACTTAGATAAGAAATTTATTGTCCTACATCCTGCTGAGGAGGAGTTATTGTAAATTGGTTCTTGTTCAAAGACTGAATGAGGTGAACTTCTTTCAGTTTCCAATTGAAAGGGATAAATTTTATGTCATCAAAAATCCATAAAGATTCTCGGGATGTTTTCCTCTATTTGGTGCATTGTCTTTTTATTTGATTAGTAAATTTTTCAGACTAGATAAACATAGGTGAGATGATGACTCTGATACATTCATCCTAGATAGATATGTCTGATCCTTATGGGAGATTCTGTGATCCTATCTGAATAAGGAATAATACTTTAGCAAATCTGAGTATGACAAGAAGCTTCCATTTCTGACTCCATAGCCACTTGTGTCTTAATGAGTCAGTCCACTCATATTCTTTAAAAGTTGCACTATAATTTTTTCAGTTCGTCTTTTGCTGCATCTTTAAAATTTTTATAAAATGCCCTAATATCTTCAGTGTCTAAATAACAGTCTTCTTAAGTTAATAGATGCAGCTTGTTATCCCCAAATATCCATCTCTTTGTGGGGTATGGGCACCTCAGTTGTTTCCGGTGTGTCACTGATTACATATTATTTTGCCACTGGCATCTTAGAGTAGGGTTTCCAACTTTAGTACTATTGGTAAGTGTTTGTTGTGCAGAGCTGCCCTGAGTTTTGTAGGCTGTTTAGCAACGTTTCTGGCCTCTACCCACTAGATGCCAGTAGTACCCTCACAGTTATGACGAACAAAACCATTTCTAGATATTGCCAGACATCCCCTGGGGGCAAAATTGCCTTTGGGTGAGTATCACTGCTTTAGAATACATTTGTCCCTGTAGTTGCCTTATTTCTTTGTGACAGATTTCCATGATCAGAATTTATGGGTCAAATAAAAGTCTTTGTATGGCGCTTGAAATATTGTCAAATTACTTTCCCAAGGAATGTACACATTCTTTCCCTCCCCACTTTTAAAATCTGAGTGACCCAATTTTGTGTTAACAGCAAGAGTCTCAGTTAATATCCCCCCCCCCCCTTTTCTGGTAAATTTGCTGGTGTACATCATTACATTGATATTACTATTATTGTTTTATGTTAGTATGTTTTTGAATACTAGTAATAATAAAGTTCTATGCATGGTCACAATTTATATTTATATATTTTTGATTTATATTTTTTGATTTTATGAAATGCCGTTTCAAGTCTTTAGCCCATTCATGTTTTAGGGTTTCTGTAGTAAAAAGAAATGTATCAGAAGATTGCTTTACATAATTGGGCAGTCTTTTTAAAACAAAAGCTAAATTTAAAAAAAGGTTTATAGATTCAATTTGCAAGATTTTCATTTTACAGAAAAAGGCAACATTTGAGATAACCAGTAAGGCTAATTTTATCATTTTCCAGTCACTGATGAACATCATTTTGAGGAAGGGTCATCCAAACTTTTGGAAACTGAGTATCTAACAAGCATTGAAATATCTGATTGATAATTCTGCAACTTTAAACAGATTTCCTTTTTGATTAAGAAACTTTGCAGGTTTGAAACTTTGTTTAATCATTCTTTGATCTTGTAAGGTACTCAACTACATAATAAAAATACAATTCCTCATATTTCATGCTTAAAAACAATATATTTGTAGCTTGTACATATGGTAATCAGCAAAGTCTTTTTTTTTTGGAGTTTTTGGCCATGGCTGGGTTGGAACCCTCCACTTCCAGCATATGGGGCCGGTGCCTCACACCTTTGAGCCACAGGTGCCCCCCCCAGCAAAGTCTTAAAAAATAACAATGTAGTACAGTGCCTACTTATTTTTTAACAAAATATTTATCTTTTCCACCCTTCCAAGTCACATCACTACTAGTTTACTTTTCCTCCCACTTCCTAAGACAATACAAATATTAGCAATCAGTCCTCTTCTGTCTATAAGATCTGGCCAAGGAAAGACTATATATATAGCTGTGGGGTTAGGAATAGAGAGGGACACCTGGTTTTGGTTTTTCTGGGTTTCAATTTCCTCTTACATATGTTAAGTGATGCGATCTCAGGCTCCATATAACAGACTCAGTGAGGTCGGGGGCAACCAGAGCATCTGGATATTCTCCCTACTCTAGTCTATTATTATTGGAGAGACAGAAAGTTGCTGAGAAGAAGCCAGGCCAAAACGTAACAACAATACAAATGCCAAATGTCTTCATGAACAAAAACTAAAACTGGAATACTTCATAAATTCATCCTCAAACTGTATAGTCACCATGCCAGAAAGCATTTATAAGGTTCTATAGCATATAAATTTTATCTTTAGTAACTCCTAGAATTAATACTATGCAGAGGAATTATATAACACATTTGTCATAAATTTTCTTTATACTAACATTTTTATTAGCCAATTCTTTCAATACTGCATTATACCAAATATTGTGGCCCTTTTGGTATAATTCAGTCCTTGAAGACTGACTTAATTTAAATAGGGATGATTCCTTAACAGAACTCCAAATTTCAGCTAAGTACAATTTAAACTTTAGCATTTAATTATGAGAAGGAAAAAACAAAAATAGTGTAATACCTAGGAAATCTTGTTTAATCTTCTGCTGTGATGTTATTTCGGGCCTAAATGTCACTTGTCTTCATTTTGACAATTCTATTGCCCCAAAAGGATACTAAAAAAGTACCAAGTGCTACAACACATGTGTTAGTAGATTTAATATCTCCACAAAGGCAATTTCAAAACTAGTTTTAGGGTTCCTACTCTAAAGAAAAGCATCTGTTCATTCCACTTGTCTATTTTTCTAAAGCTGAGTCAAGCAGTTGAATCAGAACACCTATAGTCTTTTACTAACAAACTAGTAAGAAGCTGATACCTAGGACAAATGATCCATACACCTGACCACTTACAACCAGTGGGATGCTCTTAACTATGTCTTGTACCACATCAGTGCTTAGCAGAGCACATAGTAATTATAGGGTACAGGCATTTGTATGATTGACAATGTGCATGAGATGCAAAGGACTGTATTACCCATGGAAGTCTCTGCTAACGAGTGGTGTTAGGAGAAAGGGAAAATGGACAATTTTCTGAAGTGGTTTGAATGCTAGTCTGGAGGTCAATACAAGTCTGAGGTCATTTAAGAGCTTTAGAGCCTCTCAATGTTATGTAGCACCAAGTTCAGGTGGAGAAGAGCAGGATTTTCCTTTTGTCTTCTAAAATCTGGAAACATGGTAAAGAAGTAAGAAATTTTAGGTACTTTCCAGAAGACCTCTATTGGAGGAATAGTTGGGCAACTTCAACATTCTAATCTGTGTTTTCTCTGTAAATGAAAATCATCTTGGTTTATTGGATGTTGCCACATACTTACATCTTATTTCCTTTAATTTCCACATCAAAGTTTATACATAGGTAAACCTCTGTCTTTTAAAAGCATATAGTACTCATTTTTAAGATCCATTTGACTCCGGGGATATTTCTTGTTCCAAGATTTTAAAAAAATTCTCCATTTAGAATATTCATACTGCCTAACAATGCAACCGTGACCCCAGCCAGTGAGTTCTTTGGGTTAGTTTATTCTAGGCATCTATGTTTCCAAGCTAAACTATTTATGTAACGCCATCTGTTTAACAACATTCAGTATGAAATTAAACTAGAAAAAAATGTTGTCTAGTTATGGGGATCCCTAGAAAAGGTTGAACAGAATGTCTTTTTCTTATTTCATCTCCCAGAAGGAGTTCAGAGAATTAGAAAAGAAACTCTGAACTTGTTGCTTTCTACAAAAGCTGGGGAGATTTACTTTTGGGGGAAGGTTCCTGGTTGTAGCAATGCAGGTCCTTATGCATTACAAAAAGTATCCATGTAACAACTCATGTGTGCCCAATTAGTATTTTGAAATTAAAAAACACTTTACACCTCTTGAGATCAGTTTCATATGTAGAATGATGATAATATCTGACAATAAAGTATTAGAAGCCTTGTGAGGGCCAACTCAACATAAAAAATGTAAAGCAACAGCAAAGTGCTTGACATGCTAAAGCACAATGTAAGGGAATATGGCACATCTCCTGGGTGAGGGGTCAAATACAACATGAACTTTACCTAAGAAACACAAACAATGTAATCTGATCATTTGTACCATCGTATTAATCTGAAATTAAAAAAAGAAGTCTTCAAATAATATTAGTTGAATGTACAAATGGCAGTAATGAATTTGGGAGGAGGTTGCTTTAATTCTCACTTTAAGATGAAGAAACAAGTTGCGAACAGTGACATTACGTTACTTAATCTAAGGCCACACAGTTGTTCAAGCTGTAGACCAAAGATTATTTCTTTGACATTTTTCCCCCTTTAATCTTGCCTCTCCCAGAATCAAATCCATTAGAAAATTCTACCCCAAAACATGTTCTAAAGTCCTGTCATGTGTCACAGTCTCTGCCAGTAACCACAATACAGCAATCTCAGACACTACCTTTTACCTTGCTTATTTCCACAGCCTCTAACTAGTCCTTCAGATTTAACTCTTACCGCCATTACTTTGTCCTCTCAGCAAGTAAACAGAATGATGATCTTTTGAAACTGTAAATCATAACATGCCAATTCCCTGCTTAAAACTAGACAGTGGCTCTCACCACACTTAGAATAAAATTCAGACCCTATAGTAGAGCTTTCAGGACTCCATATTATCTGATCTCTGTCTATGCCTGTAGTTTAGTTCCTTACCGCTCTTCACTTTGTTCACTGTTTCAGTTACACTTGCCTAATTTGAGCTCCTCATGCGGGAAAAATGCTTTGATGTTTCAGTGCTTTTATACTTACCATTCCTGTGCTTGGAAGGCACTCCAGTCAGAACCTCACAAGGTTTCTCCTTTTCATCATTCAGGTTGCTGATCAAATGTTATCACCACAAGAGGCCTTCTCAGATCACCTTATCTCAAATAACATCATGTCCACACCCAGTCATTGACTCCGCACCCTGTCTTATTTTCTCCCTAGCCCTTACCACTATCTAAAATTACTGTATTTACTTCATTTTTACTTGGTTATTTTCTGCCCTACCTTACTCCCAAAGGACATACTTCTTCAATATAAAACAAAAAAATAAAACAAAACAATACCAAAAACAGAAACAAAAACGTCATTGAATAAGCAGAACATATTTTACATATTTCAGATTTATATTATTATATATAACTAGCAATTCCCTTTGATTGCATAGCACTGATGAGTTTACCACTGTAGATACAATCTAAGGTAAGGCACTTTTGTGAAGCATTCAAACCCTCAAGACAACACTTAGCAAAGTGGAAAACAGCCAACCTTCTGCTCTGTTGAGTATCAGGAGAAGGTACAGCATGGATGCTATTCAGTAGCACCTCCAATATGCATTACTCAGAGATGAAGAGAGAAGGTAAAGATCAAATTAGTAAATGTGGCTTCCTATTACTAGCTTTGGCAAAAGACTTGGTGGAAGAGGGTTTGCAAAAATGTGGCTCAATTCACAGTCACAAAAGGCCAAAGCAGGAGTGGAAATTATAGAACTCTCTGGTTGAAGTTGTTTGTATTTCTCATCCTCTTTCTGGCTAATAATGTGAAGATGTAAGACTTGGTTTACTTATTTTGGAATTTGTGCTGATACAGAGCAGTGAGCTGCCCAGTGGAAATTAACTAGAAATGGAGAGGTGGTTTAGGGTCAGCCCAGACACTTAGACAACAAAGGAGAGAAAACTGTCCAAGTTTAGCATCAACACACTTCACACAAATGTAACTCACATATTCCCCAATATTTTACCAAGGAAAGGATGGGAGTGAACTGAAGAGAGGGATGGAATCCCTACACTGAAGTAAGGTCTGTGTATTATTGTCATTGCTGTGTTCATATAAACTGTTTAGTAAATGCTATGTAATTCATTTCGTAATGATTTGTTTGCTTAATCAATTCTGAACAAGATGGATTTACCCAATGGATGAAGCCAAGAGTGGGTGTGTGACATTGGCTTAATGCTCACAGAGTAGACACTTTTGAAATAAGCCACCCTTTACCTCCTACCACATGTAAAGTTATAATTAAAGCCCCTATCTAAAGTCACAGTAGCTGGGAAGACTTAGCTTTTGCCTGTGAGTCTGGATTTGAAGCTCCTGGATCAGCCAACAGATTTGAGATACTGTTTGACACAAACACAAAGCAGCTGGAAAACTGTCAAAGACTTTTCTCATCAACAAGAGTGTCCTCCCAGACATACAGGAAAAAATACTGCTTGGCTTCTTTATTTACAAATCTCATACTACATTCCTCTACTTGACCGGCAATTCTGAAAAGTGAAATAAAGAGTTGGTGAACATCTAATTCATTTGGAGCTGTAACTTATCCAATGTGATCATATACAATGAGCAAAGAATTTAATAGTAGGTCAGACTCTGTGCTGTGTTGGCAAGACAGACTCAGCGTCCTAGATTTCACTCCCAATGTGAGATTTACACTGCTAAGCAGCCACTGCAATGCACCTCCTTTTGCATTTCTATTTAAACAAATGCTATGATGTCAGTGCTCAAAATAAAGACTGCTGCAAGACCCAACTGCAAAAATTTGTTTAGCATTCTGTGCGCATACTCCTGAAAAGTCAGCACATCTCCAAAGTTATTTCATAACACAGATATTCATTGCAAGAGAACAGTTAGCCCCCCCCACACACACAAATTGGCTGTCTCTGTAGCATTTCCTTTTGGTTGTTAATTTGTCATGTTACAGAGTTAGAGTAGTATGCTTTTATTTCCCAAGTCATTCCACTCACCTATTCCAAGGATGTCTAGTACTTGGTGCTTTCTTTTCCTTTAAGAGAATATCCTTACTCTAACCAAGATACAGAATAGCATTTTATTAGTCACATGCCACAATTCATATTCAGAAAAAAATATCAACTTGGGGGGTGCCTGTGGCTCTAAGGAGTAGGGTGCCAGCCCCATATGCCAGAGGTGGTGGGTTCAAATCCAGCCCCAGTCAAAAACTGCAAGAAAAAGAAAAAAATATATCAACTTGGTAGGGCCCCTATCTATGCTAGAAGCTAAAACTCTACATAAATCTTGCAGTTCAATGCAAAGGGAAAACACCGAACAGCTCATATTCCTAGGTCCTCAGGAGGCTGAAGTAAGAGGATTACTCAAGTTCATGAGTCTGAGGTTACAGTGAGCTATGATGCCATGGCATTCTACCCAGGGTAACAGAATGAGACTCTTTCTAAAAAAAAAGAAAAAAAAAGAATTTCAAAATTGTGTTGGTAGAGCTTTGAATCAAACAACGAACCCTTCTAAATGCAGAGCCCTATGTGATAGCAAAGAAAACATGTCCATGATCCAGTCCTGCTAAAAGCTAATTTACTTATTTACTTTATTAACTTTTATGGATACACAATAGTTGTACATATTTATGGTGCACATTTGATACAAGTATACAATGAGTAATGATCATTTCAGGGTAATTGGGATATCCATTACCTGAGGCATTTGTGATTTTTTTGTTGTTGTTGTTAAGAACATTCCAATCCCATTTTTCTAGGTATTTTCAAGTACAATATATAATAAATTATTAACTATAAGGCTCTGTTGTGCTATTGAACACTAGATCTTTTTCCTTCTATCTAACTGTATTTTTGTAACAATCAACTAACCTCTTTTAATCTCCCCTCCTCACTACCATTTTCAGACTCTGGTAATCATCATTCTATTTTCTTTGTCTTTGAGGTCAATATTTTCAGCCCCCACATATCACAAGAACAT
This sequence comes from Arctocebus calabarensis, assembly GCA_963573935.1. NCBI lineage: Eukaryota > Metazoa > Chordata > Mammalia > Primates > Lorisidae > Arctocebus > Arctocebus calabarensis. The sequence goes on from CAUYON010001270.1 coordinate 39,546, forward strand.
GTGATATGTGTCTTTCTGTGCCTGTGTTTTTCACTTGACACAGTGTCTTCCCGTTCCATCTATGTTGTTGCAAGTGACAGATTTAATTTTATAAGCCTGAATAGTATTCCATTGTGGATATGGAAACTGCAATTATTTTTGTTTTTGAGAACAAAAAACAAAGGTCAATGAAATACACAAAAAATTACACAGCTAGAAAGTGGTTATGCCAGTCCTCAAAAATCTATCTTTCTTCTCCTACAGTAAAGGTTAGCAAACTATGCTCTGGAGGCTAAATTTGTTCTGCAAGCTAAAAGTGGCTTTGTGGTTTTAATTACTTGAAGAAAACAAAAGAAGAGTCATTCTTCATGACATCTGACACTTACATACAATTCAAATTTCAATGTCCATAATGTTTTAATGGAACACAATCATGTCCATTCTTTACACTGCCAATCATTACTTAGTACTATGACAGCAGAGTTGAATCTTTGTGACTGAGACCATATACCCTACAAAACTAAAATATTTGTTCTATACAGAAAGTTTCCCTACACCATGCAGACAGTGATCACAGACTCATTAGAATGAAAAATAAAATGTATACATGCATATTTAATTGGTTATGTTCTTATCCTTAGCATACTCATTTCCTAGAACTGCCATAACAAAAGACTAGGAACTGGGCAGCTTAAACAACAGAAATGTATTGCCTCATAGTTCTGTAGGCTTCAAGTCCAAAGTCAAGGTGTTGGCAGCATTGGTTCTTTCTAAGGGCTATGAAGAAGAATCTGTTCAAGTTCTCTCACTCAGCTTCTGGTGGTTTGCTGGCAATCTTTGGTGTTCCTTTGCTTGTTGAATCATCACCCTTATCTCTGCCTTCATGTTCAGATGGTGTTTCTCTCTATGTGTGCCTATCTCTGTGTTCAAATTTTCCCTTGTTATTAATATAAGGGCACTAGTTATATTGGATTAGGGATCACCCTAATGACTTTATCATAACTAGATCATGTGCAGTAAATGTTATGTTCAAATGAAGTCACAATTACAGGTGATCTTAAGTGAAGTTCTATTTAACAATTTAATCATTTTTTTAGAAGGGGAAACAATTCAAGCAATGGGCACTTAGTAACATAAATAAATAAATAAATACTGGGCAAGCAAATTAATACATGAGCAAATAAGCTACAATCTTACATGATTCCCCAATCTATTTTTTCTAAACCCTGGTCAGAATATCAATTATAAAAAAAATATTTAGAGCGTTTCTCTAAGTCAACATTCTCAGCCTTGATTTTACCTAATTCCTCAGATCCAGGGAGAATCCTTGATGCCCAGTAAGCTTTGCCTTCAAGCTCCTTTGTTCTAGACTTTATAACTCAAAGCAGGCAATACAATTAAGGGCTTTTCCCCAAACCCATTCCAAATATTGGGATATACACCATGACAAGGTTCTATACTTCATTCATCCTATCTCTTAAATCCTATCTTTGTCCTGAATATGTATGTTTCTGTTTTTTCTTTGGATACTATATACTTGATAATAGAGTGATACTTTATTGAAAATCCAAGGCTATCAAGCTATTCACTGTGTCACTTAAAGTTTCAGCAAAGGCCTTTTGTAATTCTGAAGTATTATGATGTGTCCTCCATTCCTGGCACAATTTTGCAGACTGCATTGTCTCCACGACTGTTGAATACTTACCTAACACTTTAACACTCAGCAAACACTTCCATCTTCAAAGCACTTCCTCCTGATTTCATTAGTCTTCCTGTTTTCTACGAAGGAAGTGTGTTACCCTTTTTACTTTATATTAATAGAAAGTGAAGTAACCAGAAGATTCATTTATAGAGCATAGCAGATTATTCTTAATGAGTCAGGACCCAGTCATGGTGGAATGAATTTTGATAATGCAAGCATAAATTTAGTCTCAGGGCCCAGCATTCCTTATTATCCTTACATGGACAGTCTATACATCACATGCCACCATCTAGCAGAGCATGGCTTCTTATTAAACATTCAGTGAATGCATGAAAGTAGGAAACAAAGAACATTTTTAATACCTAGGATGCATCTGACAACTAAAATCATGCTCACATTTAGTTTGTTTTGCTTTTTTTTTGTATTTTTAGCTTTTTGAGGTATAAATTGACAAACAACGTTGTATGCAATCTATACATATATGTGTAATATATGTATATGTGCAATATATGCATATATATATATATAATTGTGTATACTATCTGTTTAAGTTGTTTTGCTGTGTTTGTATATTGAGATGATAGTACATCTATTAGAAATTTCTAAAATGAATTTCCTGTACTGCCCACCTATTTTCTGTTGTTTTACTACTTCAATATCTGGCAAAGCCATGTTACATAGGGATTTTGACCATTGTCTGTCAAGTCTAAAGTGCTTTCAAAGTCTTGATATATAAAATAAATCACCCAGTCCAATCTTTGCTGAAAGTACATTCCTAAGTTGTCATGATCCTTTTATCCCTACTCTGTCATTCTTTGCGTGCTCTCTGGCTACAGTTAATCAGATAAGAGGGAAGAGCATGACCAAAGGGTAAACTATGACGTGGCCTGCCACACACAGAAAATGACTACCCAAACATAAATAATATGAGCTGATCTGCTCCTTGTTTTTAGGAATTTGAACCGAAAAGAATGCACCAATGAGGCCGTTGACAAAAGCTCAACTTGAAAGGAAATACAGAGAAACCAAGAACAGGTTTAGAGCTATGGGAGTTATGAGAACGTAGAGTAAGAGGAAATTCATAGGATTAAAGGTTCCCCCCCCCATTATTTAATGTTTTAGATTTTAGCCTCTCACTTCTTGTGGTGCTTTCTAGCCAGATGGTTGTCATCAGTTTGTCAATTTTGAAATACACGTAGATGACCCCTGTGCACCTTGGTTTGCTATTTACTTCCCCATTTCCTATGGTCTGGCCTTGGCTTCCACTCCAACTTGTGCACACATTTCACAGTACTACCCATAAAATTGTCCTCCCAGTAACTCGACCTCAAAGACTGAACTGATGAAGGTAAAGTGTCCAGTGTGGATCATTGCAATAGTTAAGGGAAAATAGGATGGTTGCCCCAATTAGCAAGCTAGCTACAGAAATGGTTATAATAGTGATAAATCTAGAATAAGTTTATAATCTTGGATAATATAATATAATTTTGAATGTATTTTGATGTTAAAGCCAATGGGATTTGCTAATGCATTGGATGGGGGTGGTGTTCAGGAGAAAACCAAGGATGGTAACATATTTGGCCTGAAAAACTGAGTGAATGGTTGTACCATTTTCTAAAGTGAAGAAGCAGTTCTGGGGGAAAAAAATCTCAGTGATAAATTTTGGAAAGAAGAAAATGTCAAGTAGGCAGTTGTACATTATGAGTATGATGTTCAAAAGTTATGTCAAATTTGGAAAGCAGTAGCATAATGTGTTAACTCTATGAATTTTAAATCACCTATGATGTTAGTGTAGAGAGCACAGAGAAGAGATTAAAGAACTAAGAACTGGGACATTAAAGAACTAAGAACTTTGGGCATTTGGGAAGACGAGGAGGAAAAATATTCCTTCCTGGATATTGATGAGTGTCTAATAAATTGGGAGGGTCATAAGGTATGAGTCAAAGGATATCTTCATAAAACACAAGCAACAAAATAAAAATAGGGTAAACAGTGTTAGGGTGAAAAAGCAAGACACTATATTTTCTGGTTATAAGGCTATATGGGTATATTTATATATAGACCTCCATAGTTGAGCACCTTCTTACACTGACAACCTCAAGTTGACCTCATTTTCACTGGTTTGTTATAGTCCTCTTGGGTAGTCAACTTATGAACGTTCTACTTTATTGATAAAATCTCTATGTTTGTATAATTGAATAGGTTGGGGAAAACAATGCACACAAAAACAAAAAGTATAAACACACCAAACAACAACCATAATACATATTAACCCTTCCTGTTTATTTTGAGAAAAATTATATTGGGAGTCAAGTAAGAGAGAGTAGCAGTAATTTATGTCCTATTTTATTTTATACTTCTTACTTTCAACCTTTACCGAAAGGCTACTATTTACAATTAGTTTTTTTAAATAATATCAAATTTCTACTATACTTTAATGACTTCACCTACTGTAATTCACTCACTTTAAAATTCACTCACCTTTCAGTTCAAATCAAGATTAGGTACTCCTCTTCTGTAATGCTAAGATACCATCCTGCTTTTATCATTACATTAGACATTTCATTATGATTATCTGCTTCTATGGCTCTCTCTCCTGCTATAAGGTACACTTCACAAAAACAGAAACTATGCTAGTGCATAAATTTGCATAATTATAGTATTTAGTCCAGTGTATTCATTCATCAAACATGTATTGAACACTAACTCCATTTTTAGGAAATTCCATTGTTCTCAGGTTTTCCTTCATAAAAAGCTTAAGGGGAAAAAGTCAATTATTTCTGGAATGATGTACTAGTTCCTCTAGTTAACAAGAAAGAAAACTTATAAGACAGCTGAATCCTATAATTGAAAAAGCATCAGGTGCCCTAGCTTCTATTTCTTTTATTTCTTTGTGTCTTTAAAAGTTGTTATAACTAGGGATAAATACTTATTGAAGTGTTTAGACCAAAATACTATGATTATTCTAGCAACCAACTTATCCTTCATGCTAATTATAACTTCAAAAAGTCCATGACTCTATTTGAGGAAAAAAAAAATATTTTCTTTTTACACCAGCATTAAAATATGAAAAAATCTTTTTTTTGGCAAGTTTTGCCCGGGGCTGGACTTGAACCCACCACCTCCGACATATGGGGTCAGCGTCCTACCCCTTTGAGCCACAGGCGCTGCCCAAAATATGAGAAAATCTTTATGAAGTAATTGGCATACCAATATATGCGGGACACATATTCAGGCACTGTGCTTCCCATTAGCAGGCTGTAGGAGGCAAAGTGTTCTGTGGTAGTCCTTCTGATATTACAACTCTTCATTTATGGGTTAGTTTTTTAGGGAGTCAGACTCTTTCATCTTCACGTCTCCAGCTGCAATTTATTCCATTGCCATAGTAAGATAAAAAGCAGAAGCAGCAAGACATTAATATTAGTGAAACCTCCTTGATATTTTCTGCTTTTATGTTCAAAAAGAAATTGTGTATGTTAGCAGTCTTTCATACATTTTGCTTTATGTTACACAGTTAATTGGATGAAAATATTGCATAATGGGACACATATCAATAAATGATTTTTACAGATAGTTTTCACTTTTACAAAAGCAATTCTTATTTATGGGAAGTATTAGGTTATTTGGAAGAGATGTTATTTTTTTAATAAAGTAAAAAAATGATTAATTAACTACACGTTGTACCAGATTTTAGCCAGTCATTTATTTAGTCAATCAATTTTAATTTTTCCTTCAACTCAGGCAAATAAAAGTGTTGATACAAACTGCTTTGAATTTTATTGTCTTTTATTCCCTTTCTCATAGAAAAGATGGTGAAGGTGGATTTTTAATACAGTGTTGCTGATTCTGAAAATATTACAGGGCTAGGTGAAGAATATGCCTTCTTCATCATTAAAAAAAATTCAAAACCCAAACCAAAAATGTCACTTACTCATCAGTTCTTTTATCTATAGAATACTTCACTGACATTATAAAGAGAACCAGTGAGAACATCATATTTAATTTATAGATGCTTATTTTGACATTACATTTCTCAATATGCAGATAACTGTCAACAAATATGTTACTACAGTTACATTTCTTTTATCAGTTGTCAGATACAAATATATTTATTTCTAATGTGTCCATGCATGAGTATTTGGTTAAAAAAATGACTGAAAATTGGTGATCTAGTATCTTTTGTAACAACCTAAATGGACCTAGAGACCATTCTCCTAAATAAGTATTGCAAGAATGGAAAAACGAGCAGCACATGTAGTCAATACTAAATTGGAACTGGTTGATTGACATTTACTTGCACATATGAAAGCAAAACTCGATAGAGGTCAAGTAGGTGTGTCGGGGGGAGGATGGGTAAATTCATACCTAACAGGTACATCACACACTCTCTGTGTGAAGGGCACACTTGTAACTTTGATTTAAAATATACAAAAGCAAACTATGTAATCAAAAAATATATATCCTATAATATTCTGAAATAAAAATGTCTTTTTATCTGAGCTACTGCATACTGTAAGCCCTGTAAGAAAGGTGGAAAAATGAGGGCCAGGATACATTGGCTATGTAAATCATTTATGATTAATCTCTACTTAATTTGTTCAGTCACTGCAACTGCTAGCATCTATTTAGTTCTGTACCTTCTGAAGTCACACATTGCTAGTCATTGTTATGCTACTTATGTAACCAAGTAAATACATGAATAACATGTTCACTAACTTCTTCTGAGTTTGCTCTTAATTGAGTTTTTGTAAAAGTCACTTTAAATTTATAATGATGACTGACCTCTAGGGAATGAAACTGTCAAGACACAAAGAAGGCTGTTCGGGGACTGAAAGAAAGACAAACCTTCATTATGCAAATATTGTGCTTCCCTGATATGAATGTTCAGTTTTTCCTTTATTGCCCTAAAATACATAAATACTTTAATTGTAGATTTTATGTAGAAGACACCCAAGAGGTTGTATCTTGGCTGGTAATAGGACCCTGAAGACTACTAAGTAGAGAGATACATGTGAAAAACAATACATTTTTTAAAAAGACTGCAGTAGGCAAGGGTTTTCAAGACTTCTTTCATCTGATTTGATGTTCTTACCAGGGTCTTAGGGTAGTGATAGAGACCAAGAAAGCTAAGAATATTGTCTCAGTGTGAACCTTAGGTAATTCAGACAATAACACCCACATTCCTCTTCCCCCACTCCTAGGGTCTTTTAAATCTCTATGGAGCTGCCAACCTATTCTGAATCCCTCAAATAGGCACAGGTATCTTGTACTTGTCTAAATCTGCCTGGCATTGGAAATATTCCTCAAAAACCACACTGAGCTTACCCAAATCATTGAAGGTCATGCTAAAATTAAATTCACACTCAGTTGTAATGGTAAGATACAAGGAAATATACTAGAAACTAACATAACTCTGAATGGTGACAAAGAGAATTTGGCACAGGGGAAAAATGAGAGTGGGTGGGCAGAACCGTGATTCCTTCCCTATGTTTCTACCTTTAATCATTTATTACAGCATTTTTAGAAGCCAGGCTGGGTTTGAATCCCAGCCTCAACATTTATAAAGGTCATTATGAAAGTTTTGAGGCAGACTACATTTGTGGTCCATCATTTTACCTATAAGAAATACAGTGAACAGTGGTGTCCTTTCTGATTCCCCGGTGTACATTTTAACTTGCTGGACTTAACTGATGCCACTGAAAAAGCTTCATTTTTTCCCCCCATCTGCACAGTACTCAGTGGGCATCAACGATGGAGCTCGGAAGAGAGCACTTTTGTGCAGTGATTTCCCAAGATTTTAAAAGTGGGATAAAGGAGTCTCAAAACCTTGAGTATTTTTCAACAGGCTTTTGGAGAACTTAATCCTTCTCAAACAACTTTTTGGTGGTTTCAAGAATTTAGAAGAGACTGAACTTCACTGAAAGACTAGGAAAAGAGTGAGCATTTAGTGCAGGAGTGACTGAGGAAAACATCATCACTGTGGAAAAAAAATTATTTACAAAAACAATCAAATGACATTTAGGACATTGGAGCAGCACGACACATGGGATTTTTAGCTTTGTCCCCAAATTCTGCCTTACTATGTTTGAGTCAGGAAAATTTCATCCCTATCAGTGCCTCACACTGTGACAGATGAGCAAAAGTGCATTTGTGTTGAATGGGGTGAAGAAATGCCAGGTAAATACAAAAGATATAAAGTTTTTATCTTTTTATGTCTGAATAGCATTCCAGGGTATGCATAGACCATAGTTTACTAACCATACATGTGTTGATGGGCACTTGGGCTATTTCCACATCTTTGTGATTGTGAATTGAAGTGCCATATACACTCAAGTGTACGTGACCTTGTGATAAAATGATTGTTTTTTCTTCTGAGTAGATATCTAGTAATGGAATTATGGGAGCAAATGGAAGGTTGACTTTTAGCTCCTTGAGGAATCTCCATAGTTCTTTCCAAAAAGGGTGCATTCGTTTGCAATCCCACCAACAGTATATAAGTATTCCCTACTCTCTGCATCCATGCCAACATCTACAGCTTTGGAACTTTATGATGTGGGCGATGCTCATGAGGGGCGGGTAATACCTCAAGGTGGTTTGATTTGCACTTCTCTGTGATTAGGGATTACGAGCATTTTTTCATGTGTTTGTTAGCTATCTGTCTGTTGTCTTGGGAAAAGGTTTCCTTCCATGTCCTTTGCCCGGGGATTGATTGGGTTGTTTGCCCGTTTTTTATAGATTCTTGTTATCAACCCTTAGTCCAATTAACAGCATGAGAATATCTTCTCCCATTCTGAAGGTTGTCTATTTGCTTTGTTGATTGTGGCCATAGTTGTGTAGAGGTGTTTTAGCTTCATCAAGTCCCATTTATTTATTTTTGCTATTGCTGCAAATATCAAGGGGGCAGTCTTCATAAAGTCTTTCCTTAGTCCAATATCAATAAGAGTTTTTCCCACACTGACTTTGTAAAGAGAAACAATGTAGCTTCAGATTGTATGTACCCTTATGTTAACCCAAAATTTAAAAAAAAGAAAGAAATGCTTTTCAGATTCAATGGAGGCAGTAATTGTCATTGTCATTATCCTAAAAAGAATAAGACATTAACTTGTAGAGGTGGAAATGGATATGACCACTCCTAAAAACAACATATCCAATAAGATTAAGAATTGTTTTAAAGTACTATGGGAGGTTGGAAGTAGGATGACTCACTCACGTAACCAAATTGAAGAAAACCTGAAACAAAGAGAAGAACTTGGTCAGAAAAGTTGAAGGATCTTGAGCAGGGTGAGCAGCAGAAACAAACATACATGAAAGTAGAATAGCCAGAAGTGTTGTCACTTCCCTTTCACACTCCATGCTTTCTTTCTCCATTTTAATATACGTCATCCTGTACAGAACTGTGTGGAAAAAGCAATATACTGCATAGGCAATATCATATAACTTAAATTCAATACTATTACTATGGACAGATGAAATCTTATACCTAGTTTCTGCTGGATTTTCCCTGCTACTGTGGCTACCGGTTATTATTACCTACTAGCCACCATCATCAGTTGGTATTATTATTTGTGGTTACCAAGTGCAGCTAGTGACAACTAACAAGTTGTGGCTACTAGTTGTGAAAGAGGTTGGGGTTGATAACTACTAGCGTTAATTAGTTATGAATAATCAGTAGTTGTATTAACCAGCTACCAATGCTTATCTATTAGTACCAGATGTGGCTGATGACTCACAGCAACTAGTTGTTATTACTAACAAGTTGTGGTTAATTGCATAGGGTATTAGCCATTATTAGTAACTAGTCATGCCAGCTAACTATGGCTACAAGGTACATATGAATACTAGTTGTGTCTGCTACATGTGATTGCTACTTAGTCATGACAAGTAGCTACAACTACTAAGTTGAATGCCTATGAGTTGTTGTTGGCAACTAGTTGTTTCTAGTTGTAGTTGATAAGTAGTTTCATTTATTATTTATCACTATTGCCTAGTTGTGGATACTAGGTATGATTAGGTATAGTTATGGTGAGTTATATTTATAGTTGGTAGTAATTCTTAATAACTTGGAGTTACTACTTGTGGCTGCTAATCAGTTGTGACTATGAATAACTACTAAATAGTTTATTGTTTATTGTTATAGTTAGCTATTGGTTTGACTAATTATTGACTATAGGTATGTTTAATTATAGGTAATTATAGATATATTTAGTTATAAGTAGTTATAGTCATTGATTGTTAAACTCTGAGAGCTATAGTTATTTGCCCTATAATGCAGTCTACTCACAGAATTATCTTCAGTCTTCCAAAACTTTCATCAAATAGGCCAATTGGATAACCTTTATATTTTTTATTTTATTCCATTGCATTCACTGGCATCACTGCTACTTAAAGATAATCTAAGGTGCAATGCATCTCAACATAAACCAATGCATGTAAACTCCCAGAGGGCTTCTTGTTCCCTTCCACCTCATTTGTTATGTTCAAAATCCAGGAGGTTCCTGATAAGTGAAAAGCCAAGGAACCAGTGCAATCTTTACTCCTAGAAAGAGCACCCGCTCAGTAACTCTGGTGTCTGTACAATCCCACGGAGAACTGAGCTGGAAAACCTACGTGCAGATCTGATTATCCAATCTCTAATACCTCTTCTTTTTTTTTTTTTTTCTTTTTTGATTTTTTTAATTAAATCATATCTGTGTACATTAATGCAATCATGAGTACAATGTGCTGGTTTCATATACAATCTGAAATATTTTCATCAAACTGGGTAACATAGCCTTCATGGCATTTTCTTAGTTACTGTGTTAAGACATTTATATTCTGCATTTAGTAAGTTTCACCTGTACCCTTCTAAGATGCACCATAGGTGTGATCCCACCAATTACCCTCCCTCCACCCCTGCTTCCCCCTTTCTCCTCCTCTCCCTAGCCCCTTTCCCGATATTCTTGTGTTATAATTTGGTTTTAGCCTTCATATGAAAGCTATAGATTAGTTTCATAATAGGACTGAGTACATTGGATACTTTTTCTTCCATTCTTGAGATACTTTGCTAAGAAGAATATGTTCCAGCTCCATGCATGTAAATATGAAAGAGGGAAATACATATAATTTTATATATCAATTTAACAAAAACAAAAATTATGGAAAATAAATAAGAATGATGAAGAAGAAAGAGGAAGAATAGGGGAAGAGAAAGAGGAGTAAGGAGGAGGAGAAGGAGAAGAAGAAGGAGGAGGAGTAGGAGGAGATGAAGGAGGAGAAGAAAAGGAGGAGCAAGGAGAAGAGTCAGAAGGCGGAGATGAGAATCATAATACTGTTACTGCAAGAGGTACTTTGAAGAAGATAATCAAATTGACCAGCAATCGATCAGTAATTAAAAGCCGGGGAAAGTCAGAGAGTCTCCTTGTTAGCATTTAAAAAGATTATATGAGGACAGTCTCCAGGACTTACTTATAAAACTAGCAGACCTCACAGAGGGCTCTGTTTTGAGGCTCCTATTTGGGAAGAAATGGGACTCTGAGAAATAAGGTTGATAGGATTCCCTGATTACCTTGTGCCTACAAAATTGTACTACTTCTCTACACCTCTACCCTCTTAATTGAAGATTAGGTAGGAACACCTACCTTGCTAAATAACACCTCAATTCCTGGCCACCAGATCAGTATCTAGGGTTAATGCAAAACATGACACAGCCAGCAAATTCTGGGGTTGTTAAGGGAGAAAAGGAACTATATTATAAGAATTGTATGACACAGCAACAATATACAGTTAGATGGTGCTGAGTCAAGGAAGGTAGAATATATGGATAGATTTGGGAGAGTCTGTCAATATGGGAGAATTCTCTCAGGATTTGGAGAAAGCAATAGCCCCTGACTGGGTGAAGAAGAAATGTAAGAATTTTTGTGGAAGAAAGTGGACAAAGGAATCATGAGACTCATAAGAATCATAAAACTTATGTCCATAAGAAGTGGTCTTGTTAGAGTTATCTACCACGTAAGTGTTTAAAATCCACCAGATGAGTATTTTTCCATGAGAAAACTTGAAAAGCCAACCATTTATCAAGGCAATAAGGAAAGTGTGCTGAGCAGGGAGACAGACTGAGAAGCTCAGATACTACTACCCTCTTCTGCGCTGGTTTACTATACAGTCTGAAGAGCCCCGGGCCATCTGGACATCCCACAGAGCAACAGAGTGATTAATTTGTTGATGACATCAGATCAGATAAGCAGTGGCAAGTTCGCTAGAGGACTTGACAAAGGGCCTGCACTTCATGAGGGTGTAGCTCAAGTCATGAATATTCAGGAATTTGCTGCATTAGTAAATTATTTAGGGATCCATTGAGGTGTGACAGAAAATTACCTCCAAAGTAAAGGCCTCTTATGATCCCTAACACCAAGAAGGAGGCACAGTGCTTGGCGGACCTCCTTGGATGCTGAATAGAATATATTCTATTCTTGAAAATAGTGAACTGACACACATATGGGGTCATATGAAAGGGCTCTGTGGTGGAGACAGACTCTGGCGTAAGCAGCCCTGTGCTTGTTTGATATTACATGTAAGGCTCTGTGTATTAGAGATGAGGTAGCAAGAAAAGATGCAAAAGTGATTCCTAGCAATCCTAAGTGGGGAAATTCACAAGGTGATTGCCTAGGGTTCTCGAGTATGACCATGCAATCTACAGTAACGTATTAAGATTTTAAAAACAGCCTTTGACAAGTAATTGAACCCTAACAGATACCCGAGAATGAAACATTCAGGCAAAAATGTTCATCATGAGAAGGGTTCAGTTGGACTCTCCATGTCATAAAGCAGGAAGGCCCAGCAGTAACGCATACACGCATATGAAGTCTGGCAATTAATGTTGTGAACCCATCTTATAAAAAGTGCCCTATCCCTTATTGCTGAATATCACTATGGTCACCTTTGAAGTACTCCCTATGTGCCATCAGAGCTGTCATTTTGAACACACAAAAATACACAATAATGAATGCCACTTAGCAAGATATCGTTACATGATGATATGAACACAGAGCTGGAGACACTGGCATGCCAAGGTTATGAAACCTTACTGAGTTGTTTGTACAGCACTACCAACATAAGCATGTGGTGGCAAGTTTATGAACTTAATTATTAGACCTCATAGGATGACATTTCCAATGGTCATTTCAAAAAAGAGATCTGAAATTGTTTAAAAGATGGACTAGGTGCTGGCATTAGTGCATATATTCCTAAGATGAGTACTTCTAAGGTGACCATAGTGATATTCAGCAGTAAGGGATAGGGGACTTATCTTGTGCTACTTGTGTAGCACTTTTTCTAGGATGAGTCTGCAAACTTAATTGTCATACCTTATACTGGGATGGAAGTGGTACATCCATGTTACCTCCAGGGTTGGACATGAGTTAGTCTAGTGGGCACAAGTAACCTGCTTGGACAGATGGTCCAGGCTTCTTTATCACCCACCACCAATGCTCTGGTGCCATTATACCAATTCCTACTCATGGCTACGTGAGGGGAAGTCATGATTAGCTGATAAAGAAGCATGAAATCCAAGCTTAGCAATTCTATACAAGCATGACTAAATGACTTGCCCAAATGACATCAAGGAGCTTCTGTAATTGGCCATTCCAGTGTTAGCACAATAAAGTGGTTAGCCGAGTAGCCATCGTGGCAGGCATGGAAGACAGGTTTGGGTCCAGCCTAAGCTCTTATTTACAAAGTCTCTCAAGGTTAATATAGATTCTACGTGCCCAATCTGCCACATAGGGGCAAAACCAAGTCCCTAACCTGACACCATTCTCTGAGAAGGTCTAACAAACTACCTGGTGTCAAGTCCACACATTTATACCCTTCTACTATGTAAGAAGAATCCACTCCTCTTGACCTGAATTGGTACCTTTTCCAATTCAAGAAACAGTTTAATCTCTGGGGCCAGTTGACCATCCCTTAGCTATCACTGCCACATGAGTATTGCAACACACACCCAGAAGTGGCTTGCCTGTCAAATTGATGGAGCTTCTTGTTGAGGGTAGACCTGAAGCTCTGGTGTGGAGTTGACACCTGTGATAGTGGCCATGATTTTCTAAGATAACTTATATTAATGCTCTTTATCTTCTGTAATGTCTCTAATAGGCTTTATACGTCTTAGGAATATAGTGCTAGCCATCCATGAATCACTCCCAGTGAGCCACTTTTAACTATTTGTTTTCTGTCTTCCCAATTCTATGCATTGCAGGCTTGAAAGACTTGGCTTTCAGAAATTGAATGCATCAAAAAGGAACACACTAAAAGTTCCATGAAATGTTAAGCAACATTGAACTGAGTGATCAGCAGGCAAGGAAAGGTGTCACCACCACCCAATCTTTAGGAGGAAGTGGAGATAATTTTCTACTGCGGAGGTGAGGAGAAATATGATGTACACACTAGAGATCCACATAGGTGTCTCTTGATACTGATATTGGCAATTAATAGACAAGCATAACAGCTATAACCTGAGAAAGTTCTCAAACTTTTAAATATATATATATAACCTCACTAGTAAGTAATCAAGACCAGCAAAGGAAAATCTGGGATGCATAGTAGAAAAAGGAGGTTATGATTGTAGTTGTGGCCTCAAGATACGAGGCAAGGGAAGGAATCATCAGGGATCATTTGTCCTGCTATCCTTCCTACTGTTAGTATACCCTAAGGAAGGGGACCACCAGAATCTCAAAGAAGTGGCTTCTATATGTATGTAGCAAGTGAATCTGAGTGACTCATGGGAGAAAACAGGTGAGGATGCTGCATTGCACCCTCCCACAACCCCACTCAACCCCACTTACCAAAGTGCTCTTTCCTCCACCTGTAGGTGGTTTTAGAGACTAATATTTTGCAGCTGTACCTGCTAGATCTTGCCATTATCTAAATAGATACACCTTGCCCAGCATCATACTCTCTTCTCCAAGAGCATAAATGTGAGGATATGAAGGCCCAGTGCTCCTTTACTGCAAATTAGAACAATTCTGAAGAGTCATTCCAATCTCAAGGTTCTCCATAAGATCAGCAGAATGGCTACATCATAATCTTATTTCTCCCTGACAATTTTGTTTCCTTCATTTCTTCCACAGGTGTTGATCCTTTGAGAGGTTGATCTTCCTGTAAAAATTATTTGCAGCCTACTTCCTGGGTAACCTGACAATTTCTCTTTCCAAAAAACTTCACGTACTAAAACTAGGTGCAGTTTTAATCTTCACCTTAAAACTTACTCTTTTACTGGCCTCTAACCAACTTGAATATAGGTTAAATAGTCTGAAATTCCAAATTTTATCATTCCTCCGTGCAATGTGGAATCTTATTTTTATCTGTGGTAAATGTTCTGTTCCCAGTTCAGTAAACTTGCCCTCTGCAGTTAATAGCAAGGTTGCAGTCCCTGTGTCCAAGTGAAAGTAAAAAGTGGCATGTATTATTTGCCTATTTCAATAATGTCAAACATCTTGCACCTGATATGTTTGACGGATTCTAAATTGAAAAACATTTAAATGAAGATGACCTGAGCCTTGTAAATGTACTTGTCACTGCAGAGGCATCATCCTGGAGACTGCATGAACTGAGGGTGGACAGAGGGCTCGCCACCTAAGTAAGATAAACATGAAGAGGCATTTTGAAATGTCGTTTGATGCATTAGTTAATATGCCCAGTTCAGTCTATGTTGGTGGTGGGGAAAGGGAAAAAGAAGCAAAGCCTAAAGTCCTTACTCAGAAGAATTACTCTCAAGGGTTTTTGTGTAAAATCTTGAAAGTATATATTTAAAAAAAATAACTATTAATTTTCTCCAGCATAGTCAATTGCTGTCATCCAGGGCAGGACTACCAGCCATCATGGCTGACACTCTTTCTCTTAAAGTATTTAGCAAAATTAAACTGTCAGTCTTCATTTCTCCTGATGGCTTCAGTACTGCACACATTTCTAACTAAGACGTTTTTTTTTTCCTTTCATTAATTTTAAAGATGGTCCTGATTGATTCCATTGAAGCCCTCATTTTTAGTTTGGCATCTTGAGATGAGACCTAGGATACTGGAGGCAAAGACATCAGGACAAGTAAAGCATAAAAGAAGAAGAAAGCATTTTTTCCCATAGCTGACTTGGAATTCGTCAAGTAGAGATCTTGGGAGAGTTCTAAGCTCAGAGATGGCCTCATTATTTCTGAGGAATGGACCTATTACCAGAAGAATATCAAAAAGACTGGAGATGAAGGGAGATCTTCCTAACAGAGAGTTGGGGTTGCTGGTAAGATAAGTATTCCCTCACCCAGGTGATCATCTCTCCAAACTCAGGGGCAACACATCACCCTTCTTATTGTTTCAGTTACCTAAGCTATGTCACAGAGTGATATATCATGGATTCAGGACCTGACACAGCCCTCCAATCAACTGGAAACTACCGATACAACCAAGCACAGAAAAACTTGAAATTGCCACTGAGCTCACTCACCTTCTCACATCAGATCAGTGATTCAGCTTGGGTTTGGTTAAATTGTACAAGACTCCTTTGTTGTGGAGAGCCTCCTGGGTCAATTTCCTGATCTTCACTTGCTTCTCATTTTTTTCATGTGCGGCCTCCCAGAGCACTGATGGAAGGTACAATACAATATCACTGACTTTTGAGAATCATGATATAACACTCAAATTGGCATTTTAGCTTCTCCTAGTTGATACCACCAAGGCACCTAAGGAACTACAAAAGGAATTGATTGAGCTCCCACTAGATGACATTTTATAGTCACTGTCTGATGCTAAGAAGAAAGATCCAGTTGAAATATGGGAAAATGCAGTAGCTTACCCAAATCTTTAGCAATACACATTCTTCTTTTTCAAACACTTATTGCTGAGAATCTACATTTTCCTATCCAATCCAAACCAAATCAAGACACTTTTAAGGTCACAAATAACTGATACTCATCTAGAGGATCATTGAAAGTGCAGACCTCTGTCCTGCAACTAAATATTCCAATGCTTTCCACCAAAAAGCAGACACAACAGAGTCATTAAAAGGTTAGCTAATGTTAAATTAACCATTGGTACTTTTTTAAATCATTAAGTAAATAGTAGTTAGATTTTTACAAAGTAGTGTACCTTTTTAAGTATATATAATTTAAGTCTCTTGAATAAGGCCTTATTTGATTATAGCTAATTTAATGAGGCCTGACACGTAACTGACTGATGGCTGTAGAGCTTCTTGAGCGTGATTAGGGGATGTAAACTTGGTTATCAGGAGGGTGAAGTGGTGTGATTTTGAATTGAGAATCTCAATATTATGGAAAGAACAAAACATGGATCACAGGGGCTTAGCATCTGGTTTCAGCTATCACATAGTTGGGAAAGTAAAATGTGTGTTTGGGGAGAATAATGCAACATCTCTACATTTCAATTTCTTTTGTTATGAAATGATCCTAATAACATTGCCTATTTCATAGGATTGATGTGAACATTATTTGTAATATGCTTTGCATAGTGGTAGTCACATATGTAATACAGGCTAACAGCAGCAGTAGTAGCAATAACTTTCATGAGTACAGACTTGGAATTAACTTAGTGAGTCAATCTTCAACTAAATCTTTCATTTAAACTCCAAGAAAAATAGAATTCTTAATATTTAAATTTTCATTATTTTATATCTATAAACAGTACCATGGAGAGAGATCTCTGTGTTGTAAACTTTTCAGAATAGAGCAGGGATTGGCAAGCATTTTTATAAAGAAGTAGAGAGCAAGTATTTTAGGTTTGGAAGACAACAAATGGCCTCTGTCACAACTGTTCAACTTTGCCATTGAGACATAAATGAATGGGCATGACTATGTAGCAAGTGTTTGGATAAAATTTTATTTACAGAACCAGGAAGTCAGCTGAAGGAAGTGAAACCAGAGGAAAACACTGCATTAGTGAAATTCCCTCTTGAGGGATACCTCATTTGAGTGCCTTTCAAAGACTTGTTTTCCATCAAGCACACAAATGACAGCGCACTATTCTTTTAATAAAATACATATGTATGCTGAACAACAACAACAAAACACACATGCACACATACATACACAGACACAGAGGTGCTTGGCTGAATTTGGTCCCCAGACTATAGTTTTCACAGAGAATCTGAGGTCACATTAGCACTTAAGGTTAGGGTGGATTTACTATTATTTCCATCAAGAGCTGTAAAGTGGAACTTTAGAAAAAACCATGCTATCCCCACAAGCATCAAGAAACTCATGGTTGGCACAGAGTCTAATAAGACACAAAGTTCAAGACTAACCTGGGACTCATAGCCAAGGTAAATGGATTCAGTAACAAACTTCACCTTAATGACCAAGTGTTTTCAAGTTTTGTTTCTTTGTTGGGAAAATGGTTGGTTAGAAATCAGTTACTGGAGCAGACTTCCAGTTTTAGTCCATTGGACCTTAATGGAAATGAAAGAGTAGAAGAGATTTACTGTTTTCTATGTACATACAAATAATGAGAAGCCAGGGAGAAAAATGTTGTTTTTATTATTTATTTATTTTTGAGACAGAGTCTCATTTTGTTACCCTTGATAGAGTGCCATGATGTCATAGCTCACAGCAGCATCAAATTCTTGGATATGTGGTCCTCTTTGGCCCAGCCTCCCAAGTAGCTGGGACTATAGGCACTTGCCACATGCCTGGCTATTTTTAGAGATGGAGTCTTGCTCTTTCTCAGGCTGGTCTCGAACTCATTAGGTCAAGCACTCCATCTGCCTTGGTCTTCCAGAGTGCTAGGATAACAGATGTGAGCCACCGCACTTGGTCCTGTTTTTATTTTTATTTTTTCTTAGTGTGTTTTCCCATGACCAGAATGTCTTATTGCATTGGGTTATTTATCGGATATATCCACGGCAGACACAAAATCGGCTAATGGGAGAGACTCCCTCCACTGAGGAAGAGAGGGAAATCTAACTCCAACAAATAATGTCACTAAGAGCAGATTTGGGAGGACTCTAGTTGTGCCACCAAACTCCATCTTTCCCTCAAGCTTTTCAGTCTAACTAGAAACAACGGAGCTTCAAGATTTGAAACAAGTCTGCCATTGCCAGCCCCCATTTTCAAACAGGCTCCACTCTTTCTAAAAATATGCATACATCTATTAGCAGAAACTACCACCAACCAAGAATGTTAAAATGTTCAGAACAACCATCATGGAATCACCAACACTGGACAAGATTCTACTATGATTTCTCAGCAGCCTCAGAAAAGTAATGCAAAAATTAATTTTTTAAGATTATTTATACACAAACTTACATTAAGTCAATCTGAGTCAAATGATGATAATAGATTGAACTTATTATGTCACATAATCTTCATTTACTCTAGCCCTAGCTTGATTTGTATATGACCAAATGACAGCATGTGGGTTGGTTTTCCTGCTTTTTAAAATTTCAGACTGTGGTTGGGAACACAAATTGCCAAACAAAGCCAAACTGCAGAAGCCAGTCTATCATAGCTTTTAGGAAATCACAGAGGACATTAAACTTGAATGAATATTACAAGAGCCAAAACTTAGCTTGAATTGATGCATGTTCATTTCAATTGCATTTGATTATTCTTGTTATGTTATTACTATGTTCATAACTGTTGCAATTTTTCAGGACAGGGCAATTTATTCCCAAAAGAAATATGGCTTGAAGTCAAGAACGTCAACAGTAGTTTGCTCTGAGCACCCATTTCTGAGGCAGTATTTCATTCAAGAAGTTCAAACAATTTCTTGGTCAGAGCTTGAACATTTATAATTAGGGAGAAAGGTCTTGTGAAACGAACACTGACTTTAACTTGAGCATTATCCTTAAATAACTGCATTTTCTTGTGGTGATTCGTCCCAGGCCCCGGGACACGAATTCACTCTCTCTCCTCTTAGATCAGCTTGGATACTCCTAGAGGGAAGAGATGATGGTGGTGCTTTGTCTCTATCAACATGCACATTCTTTTGCTGATAGAAATTTGGGGGCTGTTTTCGATATGAGGTATTGTTAGTAAAGCTCCTATAAACATTATTTACATGTCTTTTTCATGATCATACACGTCAACTTCTCTTGGGTATAAACTTAGCAGTGAAATGGCATGTGGCACATAAGAGGTTATTAATAATTTTCTGTTAAATAAAAATAAATACATGATAAATTAACAAGTAAATAATATTTAGAAAATGATCCACTTAGAAGAGACGGGGCTCTTTTTAGGGGTAGAGTGTTGCAAAGTAGTGGAGACAGGGGCTATGAAGAGATAAGACCTGATTTCTAGAGGAGGAATCGGCACCAATCACCCAGGGGCCGATTTCAGTGCAGAAATATGATGGGTGACTCTACCTTTGCCTAGAGATCCAGGCTGGAGCAGGTGGGACCAGGAAGAGTCTGGGTGTGCCTAAAACAACTGCTGCTTCCGGTGTGATTTAGTGGAAGTGCGTGGGAGGGAAGAAAGAGGAACTTGGCTCCAATTCTGCTCTGGTGGATGTCACTTTAGTTCTCTCAATCCTTCTTTTATGTCATCTGGCAAATGGTGAAATGCCACCTCACTCTGCTTCTCTGACCATCAAGGTGCAGAGGAGAGTGAAGGTAATTGCCTGCGGGTGGGCCCACAACCTGAGCCACTCACAATGTTCAGTAAAAGTTTCCTGCAGTTTTGCAGTTTTTCAAATCTATTCAAATTGCTCACCTGAAATTATAACACATCTGTGTGTTTTCATATAAAATAAAATTTATTTATCTGTAAATAAATTTTATAGGCATAGAAATCACCCAAGAACCTGAGCCATGTTTAACTTTTAATTTCCAATGTTCCTTGGCAGTATCATCTAATACCCTGCTTGTCCGTGTGCTCTGAGTCAGATGATTTCCAAAGAAGACAACTTCCTCAAGTTCAAGCAGGTAAACTTCTACCATCAAAAACTGGAAGTTAGTTTTCTTCTATTCTATAATACTTTACCCTGAAAATTGTGCTTTGATAAGTAACGTATGGGTCAGAAAGCTTATATAGATGTCTTCATCTTTCAATTCAATAAGCATTCTTTATTGATTAATTAAACTAGTGCCTCTGTGGCTGTGATCCAGTTAGGAAGATATCATTCAGTGAAAAGTTTCCCTAGTTTTTTAATTTTTTTAAAATAATCATGCCCTGATTATTCCTTAGTGCTTATGACAGTTAGCCCACTTACTTACTAACAGTAAGTGGCTGGAAGACTTCATTTAGAATTTGTATTCATTATTTTCATGTTTTTTTTCCTCTTAGTAATTAGTTTTATAATTGCATGACTTGCTCTGGCAGTTGTAAACAACCATGTTTACCATTTAAGAAGAATGCCTGTGTTTCTGAGAATTAATAGATGATGACAAGTGCCAGGGCTGGCAGCAAATTAATAATTCTCATTCTAAAGTCGCTGAGGATGCTCTGCCAACTTTCCTTCTCTTGCTGTCTCACACTCGGCAAAAAGCCTACAAAGAACCCAAGAGAATTCTCCATGGGTGGTAGCCTTTGGGAGAACATTTCCACAATAGAAATAAAGAAATTTCAGAACACATAATCAGTAGACTGTCTTCAGACCTCAGTAGAGGAAGGAAGGATCCCTGGTCCCTAGTAGGTGAATTTGATACAAAAAGAAAAAATAGTAAAAGTAAAAACACGATGTGCAATTTGAAGGATTGTTTTCAGGGCACATCTCTCAGCATAAGTGACAACTGCATAAACTGAAGAGTTTTTCAGCCTTGGGATGCTCAGCCATCAGTATGTTGTCTTTTGGGAGAATCAATTCCACATGTGAAATAGGAATTAATCTGAAGGGGAAAAATTGTTATCTTTGTATTGTTATCTTTGCAACAGACTCTTGACTTGTATTTGACAATACACACCACAATTGTGCACACTGCAGCAGATCCCGTAAGCCCACTTATTTCTCATGTGACAGTGTCCACATTTACAAATCACTGCTGACTTAGTCTTTCCTGTTACATGGATACAATCTCTCTTAGTGAGTGGAATAACCTCTGGGAATCAGTATGATTTATTGTTTGCTTGAGCCAAATGAAAGTAAATATGAACTTGAAATGGGCATCAATTATCCCTGGCCTTCTAAAAGTTTTGAAAACAATGTTTAAAAATGAATTGAGAAAGTGGTAACAAATTCTCTTTACCTTTCTTCAGATGGACATTTTTATTTCATTTATGTATTCAAACAGAAATTATTATTTTATGATAAACAAATGTGATGGTTATCTTCAAGATGGAAGTTAGTTGCTTCCAATTGTGTTGGAATCATATTTAAAAGTCTATGCATACATGCATATATTATGTATAATATATATGCATTTATATATATATATATATTAAAAAATTTATTCAAGTAAGCTTGCATACATCTGACGTGTTCAGCTTGGCACCGTAGAACCAGGCTCAGATCATTCCCCACAGTCTACTGCAACCCTACTTCTATTACATAGATTATTTGTGTCTCCTTGGGAAAATATATAAATACACCATATGTGTCTACTATTTCATATCTGGCTTCTTTTCTCAATATGATGTCTTTGAGACTCATCCATACCTCTGCATGTTGTTGTAGTTGACTCTTATTGTGTGTTATTTATTTTGTAAATGCACTACAAAGCAGTTTCCTATTGTTGATGGGCATTTGAGTAGTTTTCTTCAATTCATTTTGAACAGTGTTTGAAGGAAATTTTTAGAATTTTGTAGTTTAAATACATGTTCTGTGATACAAGACAATATGTTACACAATAATTTCAGAGAACAAACAAATAAGTAGGTGTCAAAAAAAGAATTTGTACCAGACAGAATTAAACAGGCCTGGAAAAATTTAATCAAGACTATTGGGCTCAGTGCTATAGCTCAGCGGCTAGGGCACCAGTCACATATACTGGAGCTGGTGGGTTTGAATCCAGCCTGGACCTGCCAAACAACAATGATAACTACAACCAAAAGAGAGCCAGTGGCTGTGGCAGGCACCTGTAGTCCCAGCTTCTTGGGAGGCTGAGGCAGGAAATCGCTTAAGCCCAGGAGTTGGAAGTTGCTGTTTTGCTGTGATGCCACAGCACTCTACCCAGGGCAATAGCTTGAGGCTCTGTCTCAAAAAAAAAAAAAAAAGAATATTGCAATAGGCAAAGAGGAATAAAAGTCAACTCCACAAAAGGCAAAGGGAAGATTTCATTCTCTGAGAAGAATTAGTGGAAAAGGACTGCAGGACATTCGATCAGAAGTTGGTCAGGGACATTAGGTCCTCTGTCTTGTCTGACTGGCTCTTCTGGAGTTAGGCTCCTTCTTTTCCACAGAGACAAAGAGATACAGGCTCTATTCTTTTGTAATTTGTTTGTTTGTTTTTGGTGGAAGATTGACCTAAGGGTACATAAGATGAGGCTACAGCCCTTGTGTTTATGGGGTAAAATCCTGACAATGTTAAGGATATGGCTTCCAGGTCCTTAACAAAGACATTGGTTGTAGAACTGACAAGAAATTGCACAATGATTTACATCTCAAAAGGACAGAGGAAGAATTTATAATTGCAAATTTTGTAAAGTAAATGCTCTAGGAAAACGAGGGGAGAAGCATGATCAGGAAGAAACTAATTGAAGTTTAGTCAAAATGAGGGGAACGTGAAGGTCATTTTGGTCATAGCAATTGTGTTTAAATATTATATGGTTGCAAGTTATGCCTCTGACAAAGGCTTAATAACCAGAATACATAGAGAACGCCAACGTTTTTGCAAGAAAAGAACAAGAGATCCCATCTCAATATGGGCAAAAGATCTGAAAAGAAGCCTCTCTAAAGAAGACAAGTGCATGGCTTTCATATCCTTAATCATCACAGAAATGCAAATCAAAACTACCTTGAGATATCATCTAACTCTAGTAAGATTAGTCCACATGATGAAATCCCAAAACCAGAGACATTGGCGTGGATGTGGAGAAAAGGGAACACTTCTACATTGCTGGTGGGAATGTAAACTAATACATCCGTTTTGGAAAGACGTTTGGAGAATGCTCAAAGATCTAAAAATAGACTTGCCATTTGACCCTATAATTCCTTTATTGGGTATATACCCAGATGACCAAAAATCACAGAACAACAAAGATATCTGTACCAGATTGTTTATTGCAGCCCAATTCATAATTGCTAAGTCATGGAAGAAGCCCAAGAGCCCATCGATCCAGGAATGGATTAATAAACTGTGGTACATGTATACCATGGAATATTATGCAGCCTTAAAGAAAGATGGTGACTTTTCCTCTTTCATATATACATGGATGGAGCTGGAACATGTTCTCCTTAGCAAAGTATCTCTAGAATGGAAGAAAAAGTATCTAATGTATACACCCCTAATATGAGACAAATTCTTTATCATTCAAGTGAAGGCTACAACCCATTTATTGCACAGGAAGACAGGGAAAGGGAAGAGGGAGGGAAAGGGAGGGAGAGGGTGGGGTGGGGGGAGATGGGACAAAAGGTGAGATCACATGTGTGATACATATTTGAAGAGTCAGGAGAAAACTTCTAAATACGGATCAAAAATGTTTTCACATAGTAAATGAGAAAATCTCATGAATGTTATGTCAATAAGGTTGATAAAAATATCTCAGATTGTATGTGAAGCCCGCACACTGTACC
>CAUYON010001273.1:0-71036 GCA_963573935.1 Arctocebus calabarensis
GGCGCCTGTAGTCCCAGCTACTTGGGAGGCGGAGGCAAGAGACTCGCTTGAGCCCAGGAATTGGAGGTTGCTGTGAGCTGTGATGCCACGACACTCTACCCAGGGCGACAGCTTGAGGCTCTGTCTCAAAAAAAAAAAAAAAAAAAAAAGATATGGCTTAACAGATTATAAAGTTCTTCTGAAAAAGTAAATAAATGCATACGGTTAAACTTTTGAAAAGAAAGAATTAAGGAGAATGCTCCCTACCCAGATAACAAAAGGGTATGATGACAGTGTCAGAAGAAAGAAAGAAAACAGTAGAAAGTACAAAAAACAGATGCACCCATGTGGAAATTAGGAATGTAATCAAGAATTTGAAATTAATGAGGGAAAAAACACTATTCAGTAAATGATGTTAGGATAACTTGCTATTCATATGAGAAAAAAAGATCATGGTTTTATACTTCATATGTAACTCAAAATTGATGGCAAGAATTAAATTTTTTAACTAAAAAAATATTAAAAGGAAATAAGAGAAAAGTCGTTTATAATCTTGGGGTGGAAAAGGCTTCCCTAAAATAACACAGTTTGGCTCAGCACCTGTAGCTCAAGTGGCTAGGGGGCCAACCACGTACACCAAAGCTGGCAGGTTTGAATCCAGCCCAAGTCTGCCAAACAACAATGACAACTACAACCAAAAAATAGCCAGCGTTGTGGTGGGGGCCTGTAATCGCAGCTACTTGGGAGGCTGAGGCAAGATAGTTGCCTAACCCCAAGAGTTCGATGTTGCTGTGAACTGACACCACAGCACTCTACCAAGGGCAACATAGTAAGACTCTGTCTCAATAAAAACAAAAAACAAACTAACAAAAAATGACAGGTGGGGCGGCGCCTGTGGCTCATCAAGTAGGGCACCGGCCACATATACCAAAGGTGACAGGTTCAAACACGGCCTCGGCCGAACTGCAAAACAGAAAACTAGCCGGGCATTGCGGCAGGCGCCTGTAGTCCCAGCTACTCGGGAGGCTGAGGCAAGAGAACCGCCTAAGCCCAAGAGTTGGAGGTTGCTGTGAGCTATGATGCCACTGCACTCTATTGAGGGTAACAAAGTGAGACTCTGTCTCTAAAAAACAAACAAGAAAATGAGCCTGGAGCCTGAAACCCTAAGAGACCCCACAGCAAACTCTCGGCAACCACAAGGTCACAGCAAAAGGGGAGGAGCCAACATAGAAGGGTTCCGCTGTCCAAAGACATGTTAATATACACTTCAAAATATAACAATTACAACTTACTGCAACCCAAATAGGTTCAAATCCATATGTTCATAATATTTTTTAAAGCACACACAACTATAATTGGTCACCAGCCAGTCACAGTGGCTCACACCTATAATCCCAGCTCTCTGGGAGGCCGAGGCAGGTGGATCACTTCAGCTCAGGAGTTTGAGACCAGTTTAAGCAAGAGTGAGACCCCTGTCTCTACTAAAAATAGAAAAACTAGCCTGGCATAGTGGCCAGTGCTTGTAGTCCCAACTACTTGGGAGGTTAAGGCAGGAGGATTGCTCAAGAGTTTGAGGTTGCTGTGAACTATGATGACATGACACCATGGCACTCTACACAGGGTAACAGAGGGAGACTGTCTCCAAAAAAAAAAAAGAATCACCTTCAGAAGATAACAGGGAATAAATTCACTATCTTGGAAACTGGAAAAGTGAAAGAATCAAGAATGTATTCAGCTTTTCTACATAAACTGTATCATTGTATAATCAAACACAATGGCTTTAAAGCCATTTTTTCAATTATTTATTTTTCAGTTACTGGTTTAAATTAACTTTGAAGCCAGTAACTGAAAAATAAATGACAGAATTAAGATATCACCATGTCACCCTTAGTAAATAAGTGGATCCAGATACTGAATATCAACAGCTACCAGTACCATGAGAAGAAAGACCACCAGATAGGTAGGCCTTCCCCCGGAAGAGCATAACACCATGCACAGCGTTAACACAGGAATCAAACATGAGTTTGGTTAAGCCTCAGGACACAGCTGTCAATTTGCAGGACACAGATAGGACAGAGGAACAATCAGCAAAATCCAGATTGTAGGACATTCTATAGGAATGAATGCTCTAGAGTCTTCAGCAGATGAAGTATGACAAAAGGACAGAGGGGAAAACTTTTTTGGTAGGTGGGCAAGACTAAATGATAATGTCCACGGATGCATGTTTGAGTGACAAAACTATAATGACATCCAAGGAAGTGATTACTATAAATTCAAGATGAGGTTACTGTGGTGAGAGAAGCTGCCACTGGGCTGTAGATACATGGCTCCTGGGATTTCTGGAAGTTACAAGGGTAATATCTCTATAATCTTTCAGCTAGCTATACATCTATTTTGTGTGATTTTCTGAATCTATATTAAAAGCACTATATACTCTATTTTACAAACATGGAGGGGACTTCAAAAGGTTTGAGCACAATTGAAATTTTAAAAATACAAATTTTTTTCAACATAAGCTCCATCAAGCACAAGATACTTTCATAAGTAACCTCAAAACTGAGTATCCTGGAAATTTAACCATGTGAATATAGTCTTTTTTATATTATTAACTGAAGGAAAATAGGTGCCCTATTCTTAGGGCCTCAAACTCGACCCTATTCAGACCATGTTAAAACAACTTAGTAAATTTTGGTGAAAAAAAATTTTTGAAATCCAAACCTTGGTTTTCATAATACAGTTTCCAGGAACTTTCTAAAGACCCCACATATGATCCCATTGTTCCAAATAGACCTCAAAAGGTATTTACTGTCTGTTTTTCAGATGAGAAGACTTATCTCTGAACCAAATGACCCACTGTCATAGAGGTACCAGGAGAGAAGATTCAAAGACCAGAGGAATTACTAATTTCAAAACCATTCTGTGTAGTGCCTATGCTCTACTTGATTCTCAGCTATTCACCTAGTCAAGGAATATTCACTGCTCATCCACTAAATCACCTAACTATGTGGTAAAGATAGAGGAAATTTCCTGCCTCCACTGAGTTCAATGGTTAATGAAAAAGACAAGGAACTGCCCAAATAAGTATAAAATGACAACTGTGGTAAGTACAATTTAGTAGAAATACAGTAGAACCTCCTTTGCTGCTTACCTCCTTACACGGACCTTACCTCAACTCCTTATGTTGACCTAATTTTCATAGATCGGACATGCACCGTGGCACATATCAGTACAGCAGGCCTAGTTCCTTATGGCGACCACCTCCAAGTGTTGACCAGTCTGTTATAGTCCCAGGAGTGGCCATCTTACAGACGCTCTGTTATATGTGGTACCACAAGAACATAAGTTAGAAGCAAGCCCCTCTGTAAAAGTGATGAACTGAGGGCTTAAGGAAGAGATAAAGGGGTCAGCAGAGTGCTCAAGACAGTACAAAACATGTGAAGTCCCTATAGATGGAGGAAGCTTGGCACTTTGCTGAAGACTGAGGCTGGAGTATGAGGAGCGATTATAATTATTACAGATTAGTCTAGAGAGCTAGCAAGAACAGGAAGCTACTGAAGGGTTTTAATTAAATATGTTGCTGAAGAAGAGTCCAACATTTTTTTTTTTGTTATTTATTTATTTGGGGGGAATGGAGTCTTAACTCTGTCACCCTGGGCAGAGGGTGGCATCACTCTAGCATCCTTTGTTTAGGGTTAAATTTGAAAGGAATTGTTTGGATACTTGAGAATATTCTTGAATCTGTGTGTAATGATAACTAATACCAAAGAAAAATTTTGCTCTTGAATTTACAGCCTCTTATCTCCAGTCGTAGTTTCATTGACTCTCACCTTTTTATTATTCCAGCTAACATAGTTCTTAGGTTCATACAAATCAGATTCAAACCCACTTTTTTTTTTTTTTTGAGACAGTGTCTCACTTTGCCACCCTTGGTAAAGTGCCATAGTGTCATAGCTCACAGCAACCTCAAACTCCTGGGCTGAAGCAATTCTCTTTCCTCAGCCTCCCAAGTACCTGGGACTAAAGGTGTCTGCCACAATGCCCGGCTATTCTTTAGAAATGAGGTCACGCTCTGTGTCAGGCTAGTCTCCAACCTGTCAGCTCAGGCAATCCGCATACCTCAGCCTCCCAAGTGGAGGGATTACAGTTGTGAGCCACGTCGCCCAGCTCAAGCCCACATTTCTAAAGCCACCTCAGATGCTTTCATTTCCATGCTCAGAAAATGTCAACCAGCTTGAGTGATAAATTAAAATCCAAGCGCACCTCCTCATTTGAAAACATTCACAATCTGGGCAAAACCAAGTTCTAATCCTAGTTCCTCTGATTCATCTCACATATTCGCTGGCAACTCAAACTTCTGTCTCAAACAATTCTCAGGGGGGGTTTTGGTTTTTTTTAAGAAGCTATGAAATACATACTGCTTCCTTTAACCAGTTTTGGTAAATTAAAATATGTATTTTCTCATTACTTAGAATATATTTACCATTTTTGATCAGCATATTTTATGTCCCAGGTCTAATCACGTATAAAACCCATTTTGAAGTTATCACCATGAGAATACAACTTCATTTTATGTTTAATAACCTCAAGGAACAGTTCCTTCACAACAGAAGATATAAAAAATAAATGATTTTCCTTTATGAATAATCATTGTTCATATATATGAGATTACAGCATCAAAAAATTCTTCTTTGAATATATTACATGGGTATTGAATAGCAAATTTTTTTGATTCTCACTTTCTCACCCTTGGTAGAGTGCTGTAGCATCACAGCTCACAGCAACCTCAAACTCTTGGGCTCAAGCGATTCTCCTGCCTCAGTCTCCCAAGTAGCTGGGACTACAGGTGCCTGCCACAACACTGGCTGTTTTTAGAGAAGAGGTCTGGCTCTTGCTCAGGCTGGTCTCCAACCTGTGAGCTCAGGCAATCCACTCACCTCAGCCTCCGAGAGTTCTAGGATTACAGGCATGAGCCAATGTGCCGGCCTAAATAGCAATTATTAATAGTGGCTGCCTACAGGGCTGTTTTTTCACCATATACCTTTCTATATGCTTTCATTTTTAATTATGTGATTATACAATCTATGAAAAAATTTAAGACCTATGAACAGTACAAATTTAAAATAAAACAATCCTCATACCACAGAGAGATAGGTAGGATCCTATGATTTAAGGAGTATTCAAAAAGCTATCTTCCTCAAAACACTCTTCTCACCAGACACCACGACCTAAATCTTAAAATGCAAAAACATATTCCGAAGACAGTAACCACCATATTTTATGCCAATGCCAAATGACTGAGAATTAGTTTATTACATTGGCATGATAAAAGAAAGACACAAAGAGTCTGTGTACTGTCTCCCTAATTCCTGTTCTTTCCCTTTTCCCCTTGACTAGCTAAATTAAGTTTGTTTTACTCAAAGAACATTTGTATTAGTAAAAGAACTCATTGAGGAATTCTAGCAGTCTGACCCATGGCAACTGGAGCAGCACACGACCGTGTGAATGTGATTACTGTCTGATCTACAAGCATCTGGCCTCCCATGCAGTCCTCTGTCAGACTAATCTACTGAGCCTGAGAGGCAGGCATAGGCAGTACCTCAGACTGCTCCCTAGCACCAACATCAGGGCCACCCACTTACAGAAAGCAATCATCTGAGCTCTTAATGCCACACACTGCAAGGATCTGACCCTTCTCCAGGAAACTGGTTGAAATTTCAAACCTAGAAATGTCAGTTTGATAACTTAAAACTGTTCCCATTAAAACCCACCTATTGAGAGCATACTATGTGCTGGTAGTGAGAAACTACCAGGTAAAAAAATTAGGTATGGTAATAAGAATATGAGGTAGGCAGCGGATATTCAGTAAATGCTTGTTTTGTTTTATTTGTGACAACAGTCTCGCTTTGTCACCCTGGGTAGAGTGCTGTGGCATCACAATTCACAGCAATCTCAAACTCTTGGGCTTAATTGATTCTCTTGCCTCAGCCTTCCAAGTAGCTAGGACTACAGGTGCCTGCCATAACACTTGGCTATTTTTAGAGACAGGCCTTGCTCTGGCTCAGGCTGGTCTCGAACCCCTAAGCTGAGGCAATTCACCTGCCTTGGCCTCCCAGAGTGCTAGTATTATAGGTATGAGCCACCTCGCCCGGCCATAAATGCTTTGTTTTTGAGAGAGTCGCACTCTGTCCCTGGGCAGAATGCCATGACATCATCATAGCTCACAGCAACCTTAAACTCTTGGACTCAAGACATATTCCGGGCTCAGTTTCCCAAGTAGCTGGGACTAAAGGTACCCACAACCACGCCAGCTAGTTTTTCCGTTTTTAGTAGAGACAGGACCTTGCCCTTACTCAGGCTGGTCTTAAAACTCCTGAGCTCAACAGAAGTTCCCACTTTGACTTCCCAGAATGCCGGGATTACAGTTGTGAGTCACCCAACTGTACCACTAAATGCTTATCGGGTCTGATGAACTTCTTGAACTTCTTAAATTTCTATGGCTAAAGTTCAAAGTCTTTCGTTGCTTTCTTCACATGGCAGTGGCCTTTAGTATCCCATACACATTCAACTTTCATCAGCCCTTTAAGCCTCATCAATTGCTTAAATATTTTTCTTTTTCATCACATGACCATTATCAAGAACATTTATTTTTGAACTTATAAGACATAAATCATGAAGTATCTAGTAATCTACAGTGTAAAAGAGAAACATCCACAGGTTATGTGACAGAAAAACTGACAAAGAAGTCATTCTCTAGCCGAACGTTGTGGTGGGTGCCTGTAGTCCCAGCTACTTGGGAGGCTGTGGCAAGAGAATCACCTAAGCCCAGGAGCTGGAGGTTGCTGTGGGCTGTGTGATGCCATGGCACTCCACTAAGGGCAATAAAGTGAGACTCTGTCTCTAAAAAAAAAAAAAAAAAAAAAAAAAAAAGGCAAAAAGAAAGTTGACAAAAGTAAAAAGTGTGCACGGGGTCACGATGACCCCTAATAAAAAATAAAATAAATAAAAATTTTTAAAAAGAAGTCATTCTCCCTTATATCCTATCAGCAAAATTTAAGAAATATTTTCCTGTTTTCCGTTATGAGAAGATGCACTTTGAATTGCTGGTCATGATGATAATAAATTTTTCTAAACTACTGATTCACTCCTGCTATTGTCTTGGTTGGATCATGTGCTGGTCAAGTAACTGTGGCTAGTGAATCTGAAGCTCAGACTCAGATGAGCAAACTGGCCTGACAAAAAGCCAAAGGGCAACCTTGGATGGGGAACCACAGTATGACAGCCCACTCCACAAAGCTGTACTAACCACTGTCACACCAGGCACATACAGGCCCGCGGCATCACAGCTCCAGTCTGGGCTGACTTATAACAGAGTCCAAGTTCTTCTAAAGTGGGGTCCGGGTATCGACTGTGAAGATGTTAGCATCAGCCTTCTGACCTTACACAAAAGTTTCTCAAGTATCACAGGATGTCTGGGATGAAATTTCTGTCTGAGGTAAAATTATTTTTACTATTTTAATCAACAGTGACTTCTACGCAAGTAGAATTAAAATCTACTCACACAGGAGATGCCTAATAGCTACCAGATGAATTTGAGGAGAAAAGCGCTTAGTGGCCACAGACATTTTCTTCATCATCTTCAGCAAACACTTCCTGAGCGTCTTAGTACAGGTGCAAAGGTATCAATCGTAGGTACTTACCACAGGGAGATTAGAATTGGTAACTTCTCAGAGTGGAGGCATTCAGAAGCACTGATACACCTCCAAACATAAAAATACCTCTTTCCTTTTAACTTAGGCTTTTATTCTGGTTGCCTACTTTTAATAGTGTATGCATTTTTTGCTCTACAGAAGCCAAGAAATGGGGGTGGGGGGAAGTGTCTGACGTGTGTAGCCCACACTAGAATGATTCAAAATGTGTAAGAATAAGAATTCTTTTCTCCATGTTGAATCCAAATTTCTGTAGTAGTCACTGTTATTCTAAGAAGCTCCATTTTGTTCGCTGCTAAACAGCCTCCCCCTCCACATATGTCAGATGACCTGTATCATCCAGCTCCCACCCCCACAGAACTGACTGTAGATATTTTATAGTATACCACATGCTCATGCTTCCCACCCTTCATTCATAAAGAGAACATTAAAAACACACAAAAATACTGGAAATACAGCATAACTGCAAGCTTGAGTAAAAAGCATCACTACAAAGAAATGTGAATAACATGCATTTCAATCGTAAATAATACAGAACTTAGGTGCAATTTCCTAATGTACTTATTTCTTATTTAAAGCTATTGTAAAAAGTTCCAAAAGAGTGACCAGTAGTCATTTTCCTTAGATTACACTTCACCTCTATTACCTAAAATTTTTAGTTAATATACAAGTAATAATATGCTTTCTTTTCTCCATTGCCTTTATTTTTATCTATTTATTTGAGACAGAGTTTCATTTTTTGTCACCCTTGGTAGACTAGCCTGGCATCATAGCTCCCAGCAACCTCAAACTCTTGGGCTCAAGTGATTCTCTTATCTCAGCTTCACAAGTAGCTGGGACTACAGTTACCAGTCACAACACCCAGCTATTTTTAGAGACAGGGTCTTGCTCTTGCTCATGTTGGTCTTAAACATGTGAGCTCAGACAATCCACACGCTTCAGCCTCCCAGGGTGCTAGGACTATTGGCATAAGCCACTGCATCTAGCCCTTATTTTTTGAGAGTCTCACTTTGTTGTCCTCAGTAGAGTGCCATGGCGTCACAGCTCACAGCAACCTCAAACTCTTGGGCTCAAGCGATTCTCTTGCCTCAGCCTCCCTACACACCCACCACAATGCCTGGCTATTTTCAGAGACGAGGTCTCGCTTTGGATTAGGCTAATCTCCAGCCTGTGAGCTCAAGCAATCTACACGCCTCAGCCTCCCACAGTGCTAGCATTACAGGCAGGAGCCACCTTGCCCAGCCTTCCATTGCCTTTAAAGTACTATTTTCTCTACCTCCTCTAGTTTTCATCTACCAAAGTACCTTTCTAGAATCTAGATGATAATTCAGTTTTAGCTATCCCAGGAGCAAGTGACCTAGGAGATTCAAGGGCATGCATTTTCCAGGAAATAGAGTGGTAACCCATAGTATGAGCCTTCCAAGGCCTTCATAGGTTGACTGCAATACCAGGATTCTGATCCTGACCTTACCCTTTATACTTTCTTCCCCTACCAACTAGTCTATCTTAATCACTTAACTCTAAATCCCTTTTTGTGTCAGAAGCACTTATCACTATTCCAAAGTGTCTATTTATTTATTCCCTAGACCACCACAAAAGCAGAACAGTTACTTGTCTTGTTGACTCAATTCCAGCTTCCTGAACAGTTAAGTTAGTGCCTGGCTCATACAAGATGCTTAAAAAATATGGTCTGGGCTTGGCGCCTGTGGCCCAATGGGCTAAGGCGCCAGCCACGTACACCTGAGCTGGCGGGTTCAAATCCAGCCCGGGGCCCACCAACAACAATGACAGCTGCAACCAAAAAATGTCTGGGCGTTGTGGCGGGCACCTATGGTTCCAGCTACTTGGGAGGCAGAGGCAGGAGACTCGCTTGAGCCCAGGAATTGTAGGTTGCTGTGAGCTATGATGACATAGCACTCTATCCAGGGTCACAGCTTGAGGTTCTGTCTCAAAAAAAAAATATATATATGGTCTGAATGAATTATAACTTCTTACAAGACTCAAGTACTGGGACATCGCTTATAGATCAATAAACCAACTAGTAAAATCTCAGGGTCCTAATAAGTCACTGCAAAAAAAAAAAAAAAAATACATCTTACTGAGGCCAGGTGTGGTGGCTCACACCAGTCCGTAATCCTAGTAGTCTGGGACCTGGAGGTAATTGAATCACTTGAGCTCAGTTGGAGATCGACCTAAGAATAAGACCCAATTCT
This sequence comes from Arctocebus calabarensis, assembly GCA_963573935.1. Lineage (NCBI taxonomy): Eukaryota > Metazoa > Chordata > Mammalia > Primates > Lorisidae > Arctocebus > Arctocebus calabarensis. The sequence continues at coordinate 9,899 of CAUYON010001273.1, forward strand.
ACAAAAAATAGAAAAACTAGCTGGGTGTGGTGGCAGGAGGCTGAGGCAGAAGGATCGCTTCAGCCCAGGAGTCTGAGGTTGCTGTGAGCCATAAAGCCATAGCACTCTACCCAGAGTGACAAGGTGAGACGCCATCTCAAAAAATAAATAAATAAAGGTATCTGCTCACCAACTCCTGCTAAATTAAATATGACAAAAAAAAAAAAAAAAAGATAGTATCATCCCTCACAGCGACCTCCAACTCCTTGGGCTCAAGTGATTCTCTTGCCTCAGCCTCCCCAGTAGCTGGGGTCTACAAGTGCCCGCCACAACACCTGGCTATTTTTTAGAGACGAGATCTCACTCTGGCTCAGGCTGGTCTCGAACCTGTGAGCTTAGTCCACCCGCCCCAAGTCTCCCAGAATGCTGGGATTACAGGTGTGAGCCACTACGTCCCACCCAACAATAAAGGTTTTTAAGAGAAATAAACATTACTCATTTGGGGGATTATTTGTGAAAACAAAAATTACCTGTGCCTGAATATGCTGAATTATTTATCCACTTTACCTGTGAAAATGCTGGCCTCACCTACAACCCTCCCACCATTATTTCAGCCCTGCATTCTGAACTGACAGACTTGGAAGGAGTAATTGTAGTGGAATCTGATGCTTTTTTTTTGAGCCAGAGCCTCAAGCTGTCACCCTGGATAGAGTGCCATGGCATCACAGCTCACAGCAACCTCCAATTCCTGGGCTTAAGTGAGTCTCTTGCCTCCACCTCCCAAGTAGCTGGGATTACAGACACCCCCCGACCCGCCTCCACAACGCCCGGCCATTTCTTTCTTTCTTTCTTTTTTTTTTTTGGTTGCAGCCACCATTGTTGTTTGGTGGGCCCAGGCTGGATTCGAACCGGCCAGCTTAGTTGTATGTGGCTGGCGCCTTAGCCCCTTGAGGCACAGGCGATGAGCCATGTGATGCTTTTTTTACAAGAGTAAGCAGGTCAAATCCTAAGCAAACCCTAACAACAATGCTCTCTCTAACAAAAAAATGCTTAAGAGGTTGAGCCACTGTCAATTTCCTTACCTCCAAGGGCTTAGCAATTTCAGTTTAATCTTCAGTCAAACAGTGAGTGTCCAGCTAGGACAGAATAAAGTTCCTGCTAAAGGAGTATGAGAAAGAAGTTGGGAGGGAGAAAAAGTAGTGGGCTTGGCACATAAAAGGAGCCCACTTAAAACACAGTTCTTGGCCAGGTGTGGTGGCTCAGGCCTGTAATCCTAACAGTCTAGGAGTCCGAGGCAGGACGATCTCTCGAATTCAAGAGTTTGAGAACAGCCTGAGCAAGAGTGAGATCCTGGTCTCTACTGAAATGCAAAAACTAGTCGCGAGTCGTGGCAAGTCCCTGTTGTCCCAGGGACACTGGGGACACTGAGACAGGAGGATGGCTTGAGCCCAGGAATTAGTTTGCTGTGAGCTGTTTGCTGAGGCCACTGTACTCTAGCAGGGGCAAGCCAGACTGTCAAAAAAAAAAAAAAAAAAAAAAAAAGAGAAAAATAAAATAAAATTCTGTTCTTTCCTGTATTCCCTAGCCACAGTCCTGATTTCCCACACTGCACATAGAGCTTTCCTTTTGTAGCAAACTACAGTGCTTTCCGGCACCCTTTCCCAAACCACGCTACTACTTGTCAATATGGTGGGGGGCAGCATGGTGTGGCAGGAAGTGCGTACGGGTTCGGAATTGGAGGGGTGACCTAACCAAGCTCCCTTACCTGCAGATGCTCACAAAGTTACCTCCCCCAAAAAACTAGGTCCGGTGACCGATTCCGAGTGCTGTGTCCCCTTTCTGCCACTCTGCAACTACACAATATCGAAGCTCTGGGATTGAGAATGGTGGCTGAGTAAGTACGGAGCCCGACAACGCGCATCGCCGCAAATCCCCCGCACGGAGCCGCCTGCCAAACCCGCACAGCCAGCCCCGAGGCTCTCCGACTTCCAGTTTCGCCCAAGGGAGTCGGGCGGGAGCAGGACACGCCGCGGCCAGCCGGGTCCCCAGGAGCGGGGATGGGGGCGGGCAGAGGACGCGGGGGCTAGCTCGGCAGCTGGGAGATTCAGACTCACCCCCGGCGGGCAGCGGGCGGCCATGGTCGCCGCCAGCCGGCTCCAGGCGGCGGCGAAGTCGGGCAGCGGGGCTTGCGGGCTCCAGCAGACGAAGGCGAAGAGGGTCCCCAAGAGGAAGGCGGCCGCCGCGCCGCTCAGGTACAGGCTGAGCCGGAGCAGGACGGTGCCCGGCCCCGCGCCTGCCACTGACTCCCAGCAGGCGGGCCCCAGCAAGGAGAGGGCCACGGCGGCCACAGCGGCCCGGGCCGCTGGTGCCAGCCAGCTCCAGCCGCCTGGGGCCCTGGGCGCCGCCGCCGCCGCCGCCTCCGCGTCCCCCGGGGACTCCGGCCGCCGCTCGGCTCCGGAGCCCGGGACAGGAGAACTGCCGGCGCCGCTATTGTGGGTGGCATCGGGGTGCATACTGCTTCCTGTGCCGCTAAGGACAGGCACATCTCCTGCCCTGCAGACCCTCGGCCCTGCCCTGGACGGTGGCCTCCGCGCGGCGCCTCCTCTCCTCGCCGCTCCCGCCGCCGCCGCTCGGGAGGCAGAGGGAACCCGCGCTCATGCCCTCGCCGGCGGCCCGCGAAGGAACGGCTCCAACAGACGCCGCCGGGCCGCTCTCAGCGTCCCCCCAGCACCGCGGCCCGGCGCCGACCAGGGCACGCCCAGGTACCCGGACCGTGTTGTGACTGAAACCGGCAAAGCCTGACGCGAGGCGGGGGCGGCCCCGAGGTGCGGGTTGGGCGGGGGCGGAGAGCGGCCCCGCTGGCTGACTGACAGATGGGCGGGCCCCACCCACGGCGAGGGGCGGGGCCCCACGGGCGGCTGAGGACCAGCGCTTCCCGCGCTCCCCTCCCCCCGGGAGACTGTCTGTTAATGGAAAATTTTGCCGCAGGTGTCAGAAGTAGCTGTAGTACTTGAGCTCAGGTGATCCCTTAATTCTCGCTTTCCGCCCACCACGGACACGTGCTTTCACCTGCTCTTTGAGTTAAATAGACAACCATTCCTGATCCGCACTTTGAACAGCTTCTCTTTAACAACCTTCCCTCCCACTGTGCGCCTCAGGTAGGAAATCAGACACACGTGAAGGAGTAAGGAAGCCTGCGGTTGTTTTCTAGTTCTGGAAAGGACAAAATGTCAGCCTGGTGGGGGGGAGTGTACGCAGCTGCTGTCATACTTAGGCTTGGATTCTGTATGATTATTATTACTATTATTATTTGCCAATTATTCAGTACAAATGCAATTACCCACGAAAAGGAAAGTGTTCCAAATGTTTTGAGTCCCTATTTGCTTCCTCTATCATAATAATGCTTGCTGAGAAGATAGATGCCAATATGCTACATGAACACTGGCAATTACTGCTGATTCCAATAAAGCTGCGGATGCATCTTTCGTCTTTATATTAACTGGTATTCGTGGGGCGCTTCATTCTCTTAAACCATGCACGTCAAAAAGATGTCTCCTGGGCGGCGCCCGTGGCTCATGGAGTAGGGCGCCAACATATACCGAAGGTGGCGGGTTCAAACCCGGCCTCCGCGAACTGCAAAACAGAAAAATAGCCGGGTGTTGTGGCAGGTGCCTGTGATCCCAGCTACTGGGGAAGCTGAGGCAAGAGAATCGCCTAAGCCCAGGAGCTGGAGGTTGCTGTGAGCTATGTGACGCACAGCACTCTCCCGAGACCGAAAAAGTGAGACTCTGTCTCTACAAAAAAAAAAAAAAAGAGAGAGATGTCTCCTACTAGATGTGACTTTACCAAGTCAAGGTGATGACACAAAATAAATTGCTACATTCCTGTCTTTCTTTTTTTTTAATTGGTGTTTTGGGTTTTTTGTTATTTGGTTTATTGGCATAGTGTCACTCTGTCACCTAGGCTAAAGTGCCATGGCATCAGCCTAGCTCACAGCAATCCTCCTACCTCAGCCTCCCAAGTAGCTGACACTACCTGCACCCACCACCACACCTGGTTATTTTTTTCTATTTTCAGTAGAGATGAACTCTCTTAACTCAGGATGGTCTCCAACTCCTGAGTTCAAGAGATGCTCTGGCCTCAGCCTCCCAGGGTGCTAGGATCACTGGCTTGAGGCACCCCGCCCAAGGTGCCTTTTTTGTTTTAGTTTTATTATATCATATTTTTACTGTATGAAATAAACTTGAGACCACAGGGTGGATAACTGGAACCAGGGTAGACAACAGGGTAGCAGTGGTGCCAGTATCGTTTTATCAAGCAGAATTAAGTAAAACCCTTTCTTTAGAATATAGAATTAGGATGGTTTCCTGTGGCTCAAAGGAGCAGGGCGCTGGGCCCCATATGCTGGAAGTGGAGGGTTCAAACTCAGCCCTAGCCAAAAATGGCAAAAAATATATATATATATAGAATTAATTTTCTGTACTTTTGGTAACTAAAACAAGTACAAAAACGCATTGTGAGGAACAAAAATATACACAATTCCTTGCTAAGACTACATAAGACAAGGTTAAAGTCATACTTACCTTCCTTGCACTTTCATATAAACACTTGATTATCTACTATCTAGGCGTGCTACTGCTGCCATAACAAATTACTACAGACTTAGTAGTTTAAAACAATACAAATTTATTGTCTTACAGTTCTGGAGGTCATAAGTGGAAAATCAATGTATTTGCAGGTTTGAGCTCCTTCTTGATGCTTCAGGGGAGAATCTATTTTCTCCTGTATTCGGCTTCCAAGAGGCTACCTGCTTTCCTTGGCTGGTTGCCTCTTCCTCACATTGCTGCAATCTCTTGCTTGTGAACTCACAGCTCCCGCTGTTGATTTTGAACTTCTTGTCTTCCCTTTCATAAGGTTGTGATCCGACTGGATAATCCAGGCTATCTTCCCATTTTGATCCTTAATCATGTCAGCTAAATCCTGTCTGCCACGTAAGGTAACAGGGTCCTATGTCCTGGGGATCAGGAGGGTGTGCACTTTTGGGGAGTTATTATTCTACCACATCTAATATGTATGTACCTTATATAGTTCAACAGCAGGAAATTACTACTTTCTATATACTCTGCAGAGATCATTTTTCTATACTGGTAACTACCCACCTCATCTGCCAACAGGCACATGACTTTTTAACAAATTACCAGTCCCTGACCCATAGAACTAACTAGTTAGTTGTTGGAACTGAATTCATGTGGGAGTGAATAATAGGGATGAACAATGAGAAATGATTGTTTTGATGTATTTCTATGACCATTTATGTTAAATTTTAATAAAATTAATAATGTAATAGTTTGGCTCGGTGCCTGTGGCTCAATGGGCTAAGGCGCCAGCCACGTACACCTGTGCTGGAGGGTTCGAATCCAGCCAGGGACCGCCAAACAACAATGGTGGCTGCAACCTAAAAATTGCGGGGCGTTGTGGCGAGGGCCTGTAGTCCCAGCTACTTGGGAGGCAGAGGCAGGAGACTCTCTTGAGCCCGGAATTGGCGGTTGCTGTGACCTGTGATGCCACAGCACTCTATCCAGGGCTTGAGGCTCTGTCTCAAAAAAAAAAAATAATAATAATAATGTAATAGTTTAAGAGATCAATTAAATAATGGTTAAGAAAGACATAAGCAACTGAGATTGAAGAGATAAATGCTAAAAAAAAATACACAGACCACAAAACAATATCGAAAACACCAGGTCTCTTAACAACAAAAGTCTGACAGTAACAGACAAGGACTTTCCAACCATAACTTCTTCACCTCTCCCCCAATAAGACTCTAGACCCAATAAGACTCTAGATAAAGGTCACTTAAGAGGGGGCTCTGTAAAGGCAGGCTTAAACAGGTCCAAGACATGCTAGAGACTATACACCATATCACAATAAAAAAAAAAAAATGTCTCTCAGGGAGATAAGTAGAACATACTAATTTCTGCCTAATTTTCAATATGCCATTGACATCAGCCTGCCTGCCCACAAACTTCCAGGGGTCTAACAGCCTTTCATAAAAAAACTTGTGCACTGGTCTGATTGGGATCTACTTTAACATCCTACTCTTATACTTTCCTTACTCTTCACTTTATAAATTATTTAAAAAATATAAATTTGTGATTAGTTAAAAAACATGCCATTAAAAAATACAAACATATAGCAGCGCCTGTGGCTCAAAGGAGTAGGGTGGCAGCCCCATATATCGGAGGTGGCGGCCCCAGCAAAAACTGCAAGAAAAAAAGAATGCAAACATAACAAAACACTGACATATAAGTTTAACTTAGCATGTAAATTTAATAAAAAGAAAAAACAAAGTCAAAATTAATTGCCATCGCATGTCATCACGTTAGGGGACGATTGGTCCCCCGCGCTCACTCTTAAAACTCTCACTCTATGTCTCTGAGTCCTTTTATTACCTTCATTCCCTCGTCACCGCCAAACATTAAAAAAAAAAAAAAACTCACGTTGTAATTTGGGACTGGTCACCGACAGACTCGGCTAACATAAAGTATCACAAGGACACAGACACCGTCCGTTTTTATCATTGTTTTCATTTTTTTCTTCCTTTTTTTTTTTTTTTTTTTTTAAGAGCCGGAGTCTCCCTATGTTGCCCCGTCTAGTCTGAAACTCCTGGGCTCCAGCGATCCTCCTGCTTCAGCCTCCCCGAGCAACTGCGACTACAGGTATTATCGTCATTTTAGAGAAGAACGGGCAAGATCGTCAAAGGCACTTTCCTCATTACAGTAACCGCTAGACCTACTCGCGCGGCCTTCAACAGCGAGCCAAGAGGCAATAAAGCACCGACACCGCCCGGGAACCGAAGGCTGCGGCGATCGTCTCTCGACGCCGGTCTCTGCCCGCTTCCCCGAAGCGCCCTCAGCGCCCGCCCGCTCTGTGACGCCCCCACCACCCTGCCCGGCCTTTCCTTTTCCGCTCTCTCGGCCTCCGGAAGCGCGAGTCCGCGTGGCCAGGCCGCGCACGCGCGCTCTCGCGCAGGGTTGCGGGAGCGCGTCAGCGCTTGCGCCGAAGCCAGGCTCCCCCAGCCACCGCCGCGGGCGCGGTGTATTGGAGTCGCTGCCTTGGTTCCCAGGTGATCTGCGCGCGAGTGGCTCCTGCGTCGCCGCTCGCAACGCGCCTGCCACCTTCCCTCGCGTTCGGCATCCGTTTCCCCCTCCGGAGCCCAGGCGGCGGCGAGCTCTCGGGGTTGGTACAACCGAAGCCTGCGCTGGACACAGGGAGGGGAGCCCCCTGGGGCCCCCTGCCCTCCCTCTGCCCAGCCACTTCCCAGCTCCGCGGGGTGTGGCTCCAACAAAGGCGCCGGAGCCTGCGAGGGGCTGGTGTCTGGGACCGGGGCGGAAACGGTCGGCCCAATCCCTGGGACGCGTGCTGGGTGGCGTGGATGTTGAGTTGTGGTGGCGCCACCTGCAGGGCTGTGACGGCCGCCCACCTCTGTGGACTTGAACCTGAGGCCCGAGGGGCTGTCATTTACCTTCTCCTGTCGCGAGGTCGGTAAGGGGTTGTAAATTGCTCCTAGAGTTCCTGTAAGACATGTGTTTAATTTGGGCTGAGGTTTCCCTGCTCTCCGTTGGATTAATTTTTTGGGAACCCTGTTTTACCATCTAACTTCAGAAATGTAATTTCTTAGTAAGTAAACTCAATAAAAAGACATTTTAAAGTGTCAAAAGTTACACTTTAAAAAAAATGCCAGATTTATTTTAGGTGTGCATGTCCAGGTGACTCCTGGGAAGATGTCCGGATTGAGCATCGTGTGGTGAACTGTTCTTGGATTTTGTCCTTTTCCAGTGTGCTGGAAAGGAATCTTAACTACTTTCTTAAGCCATCATGTTCTTATTTATTCTCTAGTGTCAGTTGAATCTAACTTGAAGTAAAGGTTATCAAAAGGATTGCTTAGTGTGGATGAGACTGTTGGATAAATTTAGCATAACTCTAAAGTGCGATTGGATTTGGGGGTTGGTAAATGAACCTTGGTTTCAAATTTAAGTCACCAGCTGTGTTATCCCTTAACAAGACAATCAGCCTGTCCTTTGAAGCCAGGCATTGACAGCTTCTCTGCATCTATGAAAGTTGTAAATGGCATTATCTTCCAGTAGAAGGCTGTTTCATCTAAACTGCAGATCTGTTGTTTAGTGGCCCTACCTTCAGCAATTCTCCTACATCTTCTGGATAACTAGCTGCAACCTCTTTATTAGCCCTTACTGTATCACTTTGGTTTTTATGTTATAAAAGTAGAAAGTTTTACTACTTTAGTAGAAATAGAAATTTTACTAATTTTAGTAGAAATAGAGAAAATTGGCTCTGCACCTGTGGCTCAAAATGGCTAAGGTGTCAGCCACATACACCTGAGCTGTCAGGTTCGAATCCAGCCCGGCTACCAAACAACGATAGGTGTTATGGTGGGCGCCTGTAGTCCCAGCTACTTGGGAGGCGGAGGCAGGAGAATCACTTGAGCCCAGGAGTTGGAAGTTGCTGTGAGCTGTGATGCTATGGCACTCTACCTAGGGTGACAGCTTGAGGTTCTGTCTCAAAAAAAAGAAATTGAGAAAGTTTCTTTCCTTAACTTCATGAACCAACATCTGCTAGCTTCAGACTATTTTATTTTGCAGTGTCCTCACCTCTCCCAGCCTTCATAGAAGTGAAGAGAGTTAGGGCCTTGCTTCTTTAGGCTTTGGCTTAAGAGAATCAAAATGATCCTTTTGCCAAAAAATGGTATCTTTTGGAGTGGCATATTCTGATCCCCTCACAAGCAAGGTAGGAAGCAATTAGCTATGAAAAATAAGGATTTCAAAGAAGTATCTGTGATCATTTGGCTTATAGATACTTTGGGATTAAGACCTACTTGGGGGTTGAGAAAAATCACCCACCACCTTGGAAAGCAGCATTCGAGCAAGTGGTCATCTAGTCCTTGCTCTTGTTACTTGGAGCTCAGAATCTTAGCCCCTTCCATTTTCAGACAGTTTTTATGTTCAACTCAGAACAGCTGTAGTCCTATGCACTCCATCTGCTAATGCAGGTTCTACCTTGGGAACACAAAAAGTTACAATCTTTTTGCATAATGCAATCTTGGTCCTCTATTTGTTATGACTTAGATTCTAGATTCCTCATCATAGACTCAGTAGTAAATGTTTTCATTTAAGACATCATTTGATCAAATAGAATATAATGCAACTTGATTTAGCCTGCTATTTCAGTATGACTTAAGAACATACTAGTTTTTGGTTTCCAAGTCATACTGTTACCACTAGGTGAGCTTCAAGGCTATATTCTTTTTGAGACAATGTCAGCTCTGCTGCCCAGGAATGCTATTGCATCAGTCTAGTTCACAGCAACCTCAAACTCCTGAGTTCAAGTGATCCTCCTGCCTCAGCTTCCTGAGTAGCTGGGGTTACAGACACCTGCTACAACACCCAGCTAATTTTCTTATTTTTAATAGACATGCTTATTTTAACAGCAAACTCAAACTCCTGGAGTTCAAGTGATCCTCCTGCTTCAGCCTCCTGAGTAGCTGGATCCTCCTGCCTCAGCCTCCTGAGTAGCTGGGGTACAGACACCCACCCCAACATCCAGCTAATTTTCTTATTTTTAATAGACATGGTATCTCACTTTGCTTAGGCTGTTGTTGAACTCCCCAGCTCAAGGGATCCTCCCATCTCAACCTCACAGAGTACTAGGATTATAGGTGTGATCCACTACGCCCAGCCTCTATCCAAGTTTTGCAATATTACAAGTAATATTGCATTATAATTACAAAAATAATGTTATAATTAATACTATTCTCTCTTTTTGGTATTATATTTATTTTATTTTATTTTATTTTATTTTGGACCAGGTTTTACTCTGTCACTGTGTACCAGCATGCCTGGCTAGTTTTTTTATTTTTAGTAGAGACAGGGTGTCGCTTTTGCTCAAGCTGATCTCAAACTCCAGAGCTCTAGGATTACACGTATGAACCACCTCACCTGGCCTAGTATTATATTCGTAAGATAAATTTCCAGAAATGAAGTTACTGATTCAAACGGTTTACCAATTTTTTATGGCTCCAAAAATTAAAGAGAGGCAAGTTTGAGATTTTATTTATTTATTTTTTTGAGACAGAGCCTCAAGCTGTCACCCTGGATAGAGTGACGTGGCATCACAGGTCACAGCAACCTCCAATTCCTGGGCTCAAGCAAGTCTCCTGCCTCTGCCTCCCAAGTAGCTGGGATTATAGGCGCCTGCCACAATGCCCGGCTATTTTTTGGTTGCAGCCGTCATTGTTGTGGGGGGGCCTGGGCTGGATTCGAACCCACCAGCTCAGGTGTATGTGGCTGGCGCCTTAGCCCGTTGAGCCACAGGTGCCGAGCCAAGTTTGAGATTTTATAAATTACTTGAGAGAATTGGCTTTGATTTCTGTGTGGATAAATGTGATGCCTAAAACCTTACTAGGTATCTTTGTTTTAAGGATTTGAGAAGGAGGCTGTCAGTCTGATTTTTAAAATGTAAAGGAAATAGTAGTGTATGGAAAGTAATACATCTTGCATTTTAATATTTATTAGGCATAGATTTTATATTCTGTGTCTCAATTTTTTTTTTTTTAAGAGACAGAGTCTTTATTGCCCTCAGTAGAGTGCAGTGGTGTCACAGCTCACAGCAACTTCCAACTCCTGGGCTTAGGCAATTCTCTTGCCTCAGCCTCCCGATTAGCTGGGACTACAGGCACTATAGCCCGCAACAATGCCCATCTATTTTTGTTGTTGTTGTTGTTGTTGCAATTTGGCTGGGGCTAGGAACCCACCACCCTTGGCATATGGGGCCGGCACCCTACCCACTGAGCCACAGGCGCTGCCCTGTTGCTCAAATTTTAAGATCTACTTATATGTGTTAGAATTTTAAAACTCCTGTATATTTTGATTAATTTTCAGTTAGCTTATAAGATATATTAAATTTCCCTAAACATTGTATACCATTTGCAAACTTGCTTAACATCTCAATTTTTTGTTATACTTGATTTTCTTAAATTACTTCAAATACACATCAAAGGAAATCTTTCTAATCAACTAGATAATAAACTTACTAAGTCTGAACTTACTGATTTAATCATTTAGATTACCTTAAGTATTTATTTATTTTTCTTTTTATTTTGAGACAGAGTCTCACTTTGTCACCTTAAGCTAGAAGGCCATGACATCACATAGTTCAGCAACCTTAGTCTCTTGGATTTAAGAGAGCCATCCTCCTGCCTCAGCCTCCCCAGTAGCTGGGACTACAGGTGCCCACTATGATGCCCAACAGATTTTTTTTTTTTTTTTTTGATACAGAGTCTCACTTTGTCATCCATAGTAGAGTGCTGTGGCATCATATCTCACAGTAACCTCAAACCCTAGGGCTCTAGCGATCCTTGTGCTTCAGGTTACCAAGTAGCTCAGACTACAGGTGCCCATCACCACACCTGCCTATTTTCAGAGACAAGGTCTTGCCTTTGCTCAGGCTGGTCTCAAACTCTGAGCTCAAGTAATCCACCCATCTCCACCTCCCAGAACGTTGGGATTACAGGCATGCGCCACCATGCCCAGCCTTCCCTTAAGCATTTAAAAGTAGATTATAAACAGTTAAACTGTCATAAAGTCTGATACATCAGAATCTCTTAAATTCTTCAAGGCCTACAAGCAGACAGAATTCAGTGATTATAAAATATAAAATCTTTTACTGCCTGATTTGATGTATTGTAATATGAACATAGTAAGCATATAATTATTATTGGATATATATATGTGTATATATGCCTCTCCTTTAATGCAGCACATATATATATACACACACACTTTTTTTTTTAATCTTTATTTATTTATTTATTTTGAGACAAAGTCTTACCCTGTTGCCCTAGTAGAGTGCTGTGGCATTATAGCTCACAGCAACCTCAAACTCTTGGGCTTGAACAATTCTGAACTTGCCTCAGCCACCTGAGTAACTGGGACTATAGGTATCCACCACCCCCACTTAGCTAGCTTTTTCTATTTTTAGTAGAGATGAGATCTTGCTCAGGCTGGTCTCAAACTCCTGAGCTCAAGGAGTTCTGCCTTGGCCTCCCAGAATCCTGGGATTACAGATGTGAGCCACTGCTCCCAGCCTTAGCCCAGCTCTTATTGTCACTTTTGAATATCATTATGGACTCATAGCTGTCCACAGAATTATTTTTATGTACCTTTTTTCTTTCTCATTTTTCAGTGCTAAATCATCAAGCTTGGAAGTGGCTTCCAAGTGAAAAAGTGATTCTAACAGGATCCTTGTTTCATTTTCTACTGCCCCAAGCATATTTGAATATTGTGCTTTCTAGCAACAATAAGATGCTCCAAGGACCTTCTTTTCTTTTTCTTTGCCTCCAGAATCAGCTGCTTCCAGAAAGTCCTGGGTTTTTTTTTTTTTTTTTTTGAGACAGAGCCTCAAGCTGTCACCCTGGATAGAGTGCTGTGGCATCACAGCTCACAGCAACCTCCAATTCCTGGGCTCAAGCGAGTCTCCTGGCTCCGCCTCCCAAGCACCTGGGACTACAGGCGCCCGCCACAACGCCCAGCCATTTTTTTTTTTTTTTTTTGGTTTTAGCCGTCATTGTTGTTTGGCAGGCCTGGGCTGGATTCGAACCTGCCAGCTCAGGTATACGTGCCTGGCGCCTTGGCCGCTTGAGCCACAGGCACCGAGCCAGTGTCTCACTTTTATCACCCTCCGTAGAGTGCTGTGACATCACAGCTCACAGCAACCTCCAACTTCTGGGCTTAGACAATTCTCTTGCCTCAGCCTCCCAAGTAGCTGGGACTACAGGTGTCTGCCACAACGCCCGGCTATTTTTTTGTTGCAGTTTGGCTGGGGCTGGGTTCAAACCTACCATCCTTGGTATATGGGGCCGGTGCCCTACACACTGAACCACAGATGCCACCTGAGTCCTGGGTTTTTTAGTGAAGAATTCTTTTGCTTTTCTATTAGAGGTCAAAGTCTGAACGCAAGATTACCAGTGACAATGTGCCACTGCTGCTTAGACTACTAATAACAGAAATATAAATATATTTTGAAAGGCTACAACTTTATAATGATGTTTCCAATTTATTTTCAACTGTATGCAGAATTAAATGAATTTTAATTTTTTATCATTGTAGAACATACATGAATTTACAGGTTTACTAGTAATTTAAGGTCTATAACAAAAATGGTGGTACTTGCACCTCCAGTAGAAGCAACTGCTTTGACCATTTTTATCCATTTCTTTTAATATTTAACTCCTTTCATGTAAATAATATGCCTTGGTTTTCTATTTTGGCAGCTGTTGGCTTTCTGCTATGAAATATCTCTTATGCCAGAGCCCTTTGAACACAGTGACACATATATGCTCTTGTCCTATTACCTTCTATGTATGGTTATATCACAACTTGTGATTAAAATTCAGAAGTCTCCAAGCTATCTATGCAACCTATAAATGTGCCTTAGAGTTTTTTGTTTGTCAGCCTGTTTGTTTGAGACTGAGCTCTGTCTCCTGGGCTAGAGTGCCATGGCTTTAGCCTAGCTCACAGCAACCTCAAACTGCTGCGTTCAAGTGATAGTCTCGCCTCATCCTCCTGAGTAGCTAGACTACCAGGGCTTGCCACCACACCTGCCTAATTTTTCTTTTTTTTAGTAGAGAAGGGGTCTTGCCCTTGCTTAGGCTGGTCTCAAACTCCTGAGCTTAAGCAGTCCCTTCGGCTCAGCCTCCCAGAGTGCTAGGGTTATAGGTGTGGGCCACTGTACCTGGCCTGCCTTAGGGTTTTTGTTCCTCTTCAAGAAGATAATAGGGGGAGCTTTTACTTTTAATATATCTCTTCCTTTCTGCTTCTTCCTTACTAATTGCAGTAAAGGAACAAAATAGGACAAAGATAGCAAATACTGAAATACAGATGTTTGTCAGTCTTCATTGCACTATTTCCACTAGAATAATGTGTATTTGCACTGGCTTTGCTGATCCTCTAAGGTTTTAACTCCGTCCTTATTCTAAATTTTTACTGTACTTAATTTATAAAAGTCAGATTTTCCTTAGGGTTCTGCTTTGCTATCCATATTTGTGATATCCTTGCCTTGATGATCTATTATTATTTTCTTGTGAACTTAACTATTAGACTTAATTATATTTCACATAATTGATACTGCTTACTGTTACCCCCAAAGTCCCATCATCACTTCACTGAGATTTTTGTTTTTGTTTTATAATGTTTCTCGTTATATTACTCAAACTTCTCAGTTTGGGAAAATTATGTAAGTAGTATATGAAAATGAAAAGTATTTGGAAATTACTGTTTTGTCTGATAGTGATACTTTATTCATTTTCAGGTATATTTTTGCCATCATGAATCAATTTGAAGATATATCAGATGGTGAAGTAGACCATTCTTTCTTTGACAGTGACTTTGAAGAAGCAAAGAAATGTGAAAGTAACTCAGTTTTTGGCAAGCGAGATGACGACCCTAAAGAGAGAATAGATAAAGATATAGAAAATGTACAAGTGAAAATTGGAATACAAACAAAGGAAAATTATCTTACTGAGAAAGGAAATGAAAGAAAAGCAAAAATTTCCCTAGAAGAACACCCAGCAGAGAATGATATCACACAAACCAGTTCTTTATCATTGACAACTCCTTCAAGATCAAAAAAATTGCATGATGTTACAACAGGTCATAAAATACACATTTCAAATAGAATTCCCAAAATTGTAACAGAAGGTGAGGATGATTACTATACAGATGAAGAGGAAAGCAGTGATGATGGGAAAAAACTCCATATGAGGCCCAAGTCAGCTAATAACTTTAAAAAAAGCATTAGTAAAAAGTATTCCAAAATTAGTTCCTCTTCCTCTTCTTTATCTTCCTCATCTTCAAGTTCAGGTACAGATTGTTCTGCTGCTGGATGTGATAAATGCCTATTAGATTCACATCCACCATCAAAGAAACATGTACCTGGTATAATGCCCTTATCACCAAAACATAAAAGTACATCAGGAGTAAAATCAACAGGAAGACAGCCTTCAAGTCCTAAACCAAAATTTGGTGACCACACTGAGGAATCTGAAGATACCGTGACAGATGTAACCCCTTTATCAACCCCGGACATCAGCCCTGTTCAGTCTTTTGAACTGGGTGCATCAAATGATCAAAACATGAGAGTTAAAAAGCAAGAAAATATAAGTGAAGAAGTATATGAAGATGTTGAGGATTTAAAAAATAATTCAAAATATATGAAATCAGCCAAAAAAGGGAAAGAAAAACATGGGCCCAATCTCACTTCCACGTCTTCAGTGTTAGATTCTAATTTAGACGCCAGATGTAAACAAAAAGTCTTACATGACACCATGGACCTGAATAATCTTTTGAAAGGTAATTTTCTTTTAAGACTTTGTATATTAAATATTAATTATATGTTAAGCGTAAATATTAAATGCTATGAATTTGCATTGATTTTTCTAGTAGATAATTTTTTATTGTTTCAGATGATTGATATTATAGTAGCTTTACCAAATATTCCATTTTACTCCAGAAATATCTGGAATATCATTTGTATTATCAGGTAAGATAATGTACCATAAAGCTAATCAGCTAGAACTAGCAACTTCTCACTAATTTTATGTTAGTGCCTTATGAACTCAAAATGCCTACAGGGAATAAATGGAGAAAATAAATGAGAGAAGTGCCCTTTGTTAGAGACAAGGGCAAATTTCACTTTCTTCTTTAAAAAGGAAAGGCAACAAATAGCATTAGGGTGGAAATGACCTGCTGTGTTGTTTCCACCTCAGGGAAAGTGGCAAGAAACTGTCAAAGAAGAGTAAACCATAGGGGACTACTCAGGTTTTTAAGTTAAAGGCTAATGAACATTACTTAAAAATAACTACCAAGGACATGATAGCTCAAGACTGGGCCTGTAATCCTAGCAATCTGGGAGGTGGAGGCAGGAGGATCACTCGAGGTCAAGAGTTTAAGACAAGCCCAAACAATAGTGTTACCCCATCTCTACTAAGAATAGAAAAACTAGCCGGGGGTGGTGGTACATACCTGTAGTCCCAGCTATTTGGGAGGCAGAGGCAAGAGGATCACTTGAGCCTAGGAATTGAGGTTCCTATGAGTTATAAGGCCACTTACTGCACTCCAGCCAGGGCAAGAGAGCAAGACTCTTGTCTCCAAAATAAAAGAAAGAAAAGAAAAAGAAAATGGACATTTAAGATAGTATAGGAAGAATGAAAATAAGAGCTTGAAAAAGATAGGCCAGGTGTACCTTATTTAACAAGGAAATGTACAAATATCAATCCTATTAAAAATAGGATTTTACAAAATATTAGAAAATTCAAGATATGAAAATCACTAACAGGGACAAAGAAGGGTGTTTTACATTAGTAAATGAGCCAAATACACTAAAAAGATGTAACAGTCATTGGTTTCAAATGTATGATAAAATTAAAACAATACAAAACCACATTGACAATGAAAGACTGATAAAACTAAAAGGCATTAACTGCTTATGGGCTGCACTTGGCTCACAGGTATTTTGTTTGTTACATAATACTTTGGGGTTTTTTTAAGCGATGAAATAAATTACCCCAACAACACTGTGATAGAGCAGTGTTTTTCAACCTTTTTTTAATCTCAAGACACACTTGAACATGTAAACTTTCACAGCACACTTACATTATGTTGATCAAAAAATAAAGAGTAAAGCTCGGCACCCTTAGCTGAGTGGTTAGGGCACTGGCCACATACATCTGGGCTGGTAGATTGAAACCCAGCCAGGGCCTGCTAAAACAATGACAACTGCAACAAAAAAATAGCCAGGCATTATGGCTGGCACCTATGGTCCCAGCTACTTGGGAGGCTGAGTGAGCCAAGCGAATCGCTTAAGCCCAAGAGTTTGAGGTTGCTAAGAGCTTGTGACACCACTGCACTCTGTAGAGGGCGACATAGTGAGACTCTGTCTCAGACCATAAATAAATACATAAATAAATCTGGTCCAGGTGCAGCTAATATTCCTCAGGTATGACTTCTCACTTACAAATCTTTGAGAGCCTTGAGAATCTTCTGCTGAGAGAGATGAGGGATGAAACAGCTGTATTTTTGAGCCCAGTAAGTCTTGGCTATTTTATATCCTCTGTAAATTTTGCTCAAAAACCAATCATTTTTGTTTTTTTTTAATCATGTCTCTCTATCCTGCCTTATTGTGAAACAAAATAAAGCACTGGTGGTGTCAGCATTCTGCCTGGTGACAAAATAAACCACTGGTGGTGTCAGCATTTTGCCTGCCTGGCCAAATCCACCAGGGCAGTAACTATCTTTTCCTTTGACTTTATCTCCCCAGGCAACCATTATTGCTAAACAGTCTCCCACTTCATCCTTACAGACTTTATCAGCAATCTTCACCAGACTCTTATAGCTCTATTGGCTACCAGGTCTCAAAGCTGGTCCATCTGTTTTAGATTTTGTTACAGTAACACCCACTTCCTGGTACCAAATTTTGTATTAGTTATTATTGCTTTGCCAAGGCATCACTACAAAGCTGAGATGTGTAAAGCAGCAACCTAGGATGATTCAAAGACCTGGATCAAAGTGCCAACATGTGTCCTCTATGCATAGTTTGAATCGCACAGGTATGGTGGCTCAGGGATCCAAGCACCATATCTGGGTGGCACAACCTCCTAATAGTGAACTGGGTTCTTATTATACCAAATGTATTCATTTTCTTTCTTTTTTGTCCTCATAAAAATATGTTTTAAATCTTTTATAAGTTATTGTTAATTTTTTTTTTTTTTTTGAGACAGTCTTACTTTGTCGCCGTAGGTAGAACGCCATGGTGTCATAGCTCACAGCGACCTCTAGCTTTTGGAAGTGTTAGCATTTTAGAAAAATCTTTAAAAAACCACTTTAAAAAGGAAAAACTATTGGTTTTCTATAAGGATTAAGAATATGCCTACAAGATGACTTTTTAAAAAGAACTAATATTATAGGAAAAAGGACTTCATATGGTCTGGGATAAAATTTTCATTGATAGCATTGCCCATAAATTTTTAAAACGTAGTCATCTCAAATAGTTTAGATGAAAGTAAAGCTGATACTCTAGTAAATGTTGTTATCTGATGCAAGAAATGCCTATAGTGATGATGGCACTGATATTGAAATAAACCTGAAGAGACTGAAGGCAGTTGTTTCACAAGAAGCAGTATTTCTAAATATGTGAGTTTAAAAATGTATGTATCTGAATATGTCTGTATCCCTGAAAATGTATTCAAGTTGAAAATTTTTTTTTAGATCTTCTCAGTTGGATAACAATGGATTATACATATTTGAAGTTACTGCTTTATGAAAGTGTATAGTATTATATTAAAGTCTATAATAAAGCATACAGCCATTTCAGCAAAATGTAATAGCAACCTAGTATCAGTATAAAAACACTTCATATATATTTTTTCCAACAGAGAGTTAAAATGCATTGTGGGGGGTGGGGTTACTGAATTAGATTAAAAATTTTTTTTTTTTGCAGAGCATTTTAAACTCTGTTTAAAGGCATTGTGGTGGGCGCCTATAGTCCCAGCTACTTGGGAGGCTGAGGCAGGAGAAGCGCTTGAGCCCAAGAGATTGAGTTTGCTGTGAGCTATACAGCACTCTAACCAGGGTGACAAAGCAAGACTCTGTCTCAAAAAAAAAAAAACTTTTGGGACCTGGCCTAGAGGGAATCACCAGAATGGAAGTCGATATTTGCCACAACAAGGACTAAAAGGTTTTTTGCAAGGAGCCCAAGAGCCAGGACGTTTACCTAAGGCTGTTGGTCCAGTCGTGTAGGTTTCTGGCCAGGTGAACAAACTCTGTCCTCAACAGGGTTATGCTGAACAGGTCGGTTGTGAGTCGCACCAATTGGCCACCACTATTTCTTTCCCGGATGATCCGAATGAAACTTCCTGGCCCGGAAAACAAAACAGCTGTGGTTGTGGGGCCCGTTACCAGGTGATGTGTGCAGGAAGCGCCCAAACTGAAGTGCCTTGTGCGTGAGCTGCTGGGCCGCACCCGTATCCTCACAGCCGTGTGGGGGGGGCGGCGAGAGGGGACGCCCAGGGCCATGGCACCGTCTTGCTTTCATGTCCTCGCAAGGTCCGGGAGGTGTGTCGGCATATCATCCAGGCCCCAGGAACCCACACAGCCACACCAAGCGCTGGTTCCCTCCAAGGGCCGGAAGTTGGAGCAGGCCAGAGGCCCAGGGGCCAGCCGGGCTAACCCTGGAACCCACCTACTGTTTTATGAGAAAGATTTTGGATGCAAAAAAAAAAAAGGAAAAATTGCTTAATTTCCTTTAGAATTTAACTTTAAAGGATTTCATAGATACCTCAATCTAAAAACCTTATTAAATTCTATAAAATGGATATTTCTTGGAAGCAAGAAAATTTAATATACTGTATATAGTGCATCTGTATCTTTCTAAATATTTTCGGTCAGGTCTTGTCAGTAACTTGATATTGGCTTTTTGTTGTTGGTTTTTGTAGAGACAGGACTCACTTTATCGCCCTCGGTAGAGTGCTGTGGCTTCACTGCTCACAGCAACCTCCAACTCCTGGGCTTAGGCGATTCTCTTGCCTCAGCCTTCCGAGTAGCTGGGACCACAGGCACCCTCCACAACACCCGGCTATTATTGTTATTGTGGGGCTGGGTTTGCACCCACCACCCTCGGTATATGGGGCTGGTGCCCAACTGCCAGCCACAGGTGCCACTCCTTGATTTTTTTTTTTTTTTTTTTTTTTGGTGCAGTTTTTGGCTGGGGCTGGGTTTGAGCCCACCACCACCAGCATATGGGGCCTGCGACCTACTCATTTGAGCCACCGTGCCACCCTTACAGCTCTGTACTTTCTCTTTTTAGCTGGAGCTGGGTTTGAACCCACCACCTCTGGTATATGGGGCCAGTGCTCTACTCCTTTGAGCCACAGGCACTGCCCAGCTCTGTACTTTTTTAAATTTTATTTTATTTTTGAGAGACACAGTCTCATTCTGTTGCCCAGGCTGGAATGCAGTAGTATGATCAGAGCTCACTGCAGTCTCAAACTCCCAGGCATGAAACCATCCTCCTGCCTCATCCTTCTGAGTAGCTGGGACTATAGGTGCATTCCACTACAGCAGCTAGTCTTTAATTTTTTTAGTAGAGACAGGGTCTTGCTATTTTGTCCAGCCTGATCACGAACTCCTAGCCTCTAGTGATCCTCCTGCCTCAGTCTCCCAAAGTGCTGGGATTAACACAGTGCCTTTAAGAACATGAAATGGTAAACACATAAAAAGAATTAACATAAAAATTTAAAAAATGTTTACTTTCAAAAAGTACTCTAAGAAAAAACAAATCATATTTGATTTGGTATAAAGTATCTAATATAATGTATTCCTTTTTAGTACATACATAACTTGAAACATACAGCAAACTTAATACTGTTAAAAGTGTTTCACAAATTTTAGTAGTAATTGTTCCTTACTGAAAGTTATTGTAATGTGGAAATTTATATGATACAGTATGCAAAAAAAAATTTTTTTTTTTTTTTTGGAGACAGAGTCTCACTTTGTAGCCCTCAGTAGAGTGCCATGGTGTTATAACTCACAGCAAACGCAGACTCTTGGGCTCAAGCAATTCTCTTGCCTCAGCCTCCCGAGTAGCTGGGACTACAGTTGCTCACCACAGCATCCTGCTATTTTTGGAGAGAAGGTCTCGCTCTGGCTCAGGCTGGTCTGGAACTTTTGAGCTCAAGCAATCCACCCACCTCGACCTCCCAAGTGCTAGGATTACAGGCGTGAACCACCACGCCTGGCCTGCAAAATGTTTCTATTGATTAAAATGTAATCTGCAATAAAATGTTTGCCTTTTGCAATAGAAATATTTGTTTTTAGGCTCCGTGCCCATAGCACAGTGGTTACAGTGCCAGCCATATACACCGAGGCTGATGGATTCGAATCCAGCCTAGGCCAGCTAAACAACAATGACAACTGCAACAACAACAAAAATAGCCGAGCGGTATGGCAGTCGCCTGTAGTCCCAGCTATTTGGGAGGCGGAGGCAAGAGAATCACTTAAGCCCAAGAGTTTGAAGTTTCTGTGAGCTGTGATGCCATGGCTCTCTAGTGAGGATGACATAGTGAGAATCTGTCTCAAAAAAAAAAAGATTTGTTTTAATGACAGTATTAAGAACTATAAATCTTTCGTAGAACAATATTTTTAGGTTAATACTTATAGAATATTTTGAGCTTGTTTTGCCATTGTTTCCCTCAGTCTGAGGATCTTTTTTTTAAAAAAATATGTCATCTAGAACCTAAATTAAGTATTGTATCAGTGTATCCATTTAGAGGTTTCTAACCTCCCGGACTATTAAACTGTTGTAGACAACAAAATGTAATAGATCTAACAAAGGCATTTTCCATAAATCATACCTGTCTAGGAACTGGTACCTTATACATTTGTTACTAAGATATTTCCATTGTTTGTGTGTAGTTTTCCTTTTTTTTTGAGACAGAGTCTCCCATGTCACCCTTGGTAGAGTGCCCGGGCATTACAGCTCACAGCAACCTCTAAGTCTTGGGCTTAAGCGATTCTCTGGCCTCAGCCTCCCAAGTAGCTGGGACTACAGGTGCCCGCCACAATGCCCAACTATATTTTGTCATAGTTGTCATTATTGTTTAGCAGGCCCAGGCCAGGTTTAAACCTGCCAACCCCGGTGTATGTGGCCAGCACAGTAACCACTGAGCTATGGGCGCCGAACCTATGTGTAGTTTTTAATATCAAAAGAACCCCAAGCATAAAAAACACTAATTTACTTCCAATTTTTTTCTACACAGTGGTAATCTGTATGTCATTAGCCTTATTTTATGCACACCTTATTCATAAATTAATACAATTTGTGTTTTAAGGGCTGAAGCATGTACATGACATCTGCTTTGTTAAGCCGTTTTCTCTTTTTGTGTTCATTTTTTAGCTTTTCTGCAATTAGATAAAAAAGAACCACAAAAACATCACTTTGAACAGCCTTTAGTAGTACCCAGGAAAAACTATTCTTTCACAAAAGAAGAGGTGAGACAGATTGACCGAGAAAATCAGAGGCTTTTGAAAGAACTGTCAAGACAGGCTGAGAAACCAGGAAGCAGAAGTACAGTTACCAGATGTAACCACCCCCCCAAGTTGTACCATAGTGCTCTCAACAGACAGAGGGAGCAGCAGAGGATTGAGAGAGAAAATTTGGTGAGTAACTGAAACATTTTAGTCATCAAAGACAATGCGTTTGTACTGATTTGTAAATCCAACTTACAGAAGACTTAAATATAGCCACCTTTTCAAACTTAATTACGTAACAGTAGGTAGAGATATATACACCTTGAAATACGTGATAAGCCATAAGCCTAGAATATACAAAATATTTTTTATTGGCCAGGTACAGTGGTTGACATCTGTAATCCCAGAACTCCAGGAGGCTAAGGCAAGTGGATTGATTGAACTTAGGAATTCCAGAAAAGCCTGAGCAAGAGCAAGACCCCTTCTCTACTAAAAATGGAAAAAATTAGCTGGGCATTATGCCAGACAGTAGTCCCAGCTACTGTAGTAGTTACATTATGATAGCTGCAGTCCCAGCTACTTGGGAGGCTGAGGCATGAGAATCATTTCAGCTTCAAGAGTTTGAGGTTGCTGTGAACTATGACACCAGGGCACTCTACTCAGGGAGACAGAGTGAGACTTTGGGAAAAAAAAGGTTTTTATCCAGCAAACTATATATTAAGGGATCATTATAGGAAAACATTGAAAGCTCTATTTTTTTATTTTGCTTGATCAATTAATTTACCATAGTAGAACAAGAAGTGATATCCAAAGGTCAGATGTACTGAAGTACTTCTGTGAAGAATTCAGTCACTAGCTAAAATCTCTTACATTTTATTGTATCCTGGAAAACAAAAATAAGTTAAATATTTATCTTAAAAAATGAATACATCTGGGACAGCACCTGTGGCTTAAAGGAGTAGGGCGCCGGCCCATTATGCTGGAGGTGATGGGTTCAAAACCAGCCCTGGCCAAAAACTGCAAAAAATAAATAAATAAAAATAAATAAATTTGAGATCACATTGTTTAAAAAATATATATTTTTAAAAAATGAATACATCCGAATAGATCATGTTGGTAGTCTGTTACTTGAATGCATGAAACATTGATTGTTACAGATTTATAATTATACTTTCATATTGTAAAAGAATATGTGTGGGAATTTTTGAAAATCTTCACATTTAAAACAATCATACCATATTGTTTTCTTCATAAAATTCAGTTCATAATAATTGCTGATATTTACAAGCTCTTACTAAATACTAGCCATTGTTCTAAGTGCTTTTAGTTTATTGAATGCTTACAATTCTTTGAAATAGGTACTATTTCTATCCACGTCCTGGAGATGAAGAAATTGAGGCTCTGAGGGCTTTACTTAGCCCAGGGGCACACAGCTACCAAGTAAGTGGCTGAGCCAAGATTTTGACATAAGAACCAGATAGTCTCTTATTTATTTATTTTATTTTCGAGACTTAGTCTACCTCTGTCATGCTGCATAGAGTGTCATGGCGTCATGACTCACAGCAACCTTAAACCCCTGGGTTCCAGCAATTCTCCTGCCTCAGCCTCCCAAGTAGCTGGGACTACAGGCACCTACCATCATGCTTTGGCTCGTTTTCCTATTTTTAGTAGAAACAGGGTTTCGTTGTTGCTCAGGCTGTCTAGAACTCCTAGGCTCAAACAATACACCTGCCTCGGTTTACCAGAGTCCTGGGATTACAGGAGTGAGCCACCACTCCCAGCCACCTAGTCTCTTAAACTCTTAACTAAAAGAAGACCCTTCATGAGCACATAAATTTGGAGCTAAGGTAATTTATAAAGCTATTAAAATTATTAAGACTTCCCAAAATTAATCCTTATCATGTGTTTCATCAGCAGTGTAGTCTGTTTAACCCTGAACTTACCGAACTTGTAACAACTCTTTTGCAAATTTATTACCATTACAAACCCTAGGAGTTGGGGAGCTGGGGTAGTATATTTACCAAAAATAATAAAGTCTTAAACCCTAGGAGGGTTACCTTGCATGTGGTGAGGGATAGATGACAAAGCAAGTTGAAATGAAATCAGCAGGTGGTAGGTTACATGGGTGATTCTGCATATCGCTTTAGCAATATTCAAGATTCATTCCTGTTACATGAAAATTTGGGGGGGGAAAAGAAAATTTGAAATTACTATATGTCACAAACATTTGGGTTTATTTTTTCACTTTCCCATGCTAGCTCTAGAGCCTGTCTTTATTGAATAAGCAGTGACATCTCGCATACTATTTTACAAATGTGGAGTCATATCAACCTCATAGCAACCTTACAACATAGTTACAGTTGCTTTGAAAAAGAACATGAGACCTGGTTGGAACCCAGGACTTGCTCGAGGTCAGCCAGCCTAGGCAGCAGGGCTGAAAATCAAATGCAGTGTCTCTGTCTTTGGGGGTTTTTGTTGTTTTACAGCTTGATTGAAATATAATTCATATATCATACCCATTTAAAGCATACATTTCAATAGTTTTTGCTAATTTTTTTAAGTTGTAGTAAAATAACATGATATAAATTTTGCCATTTTAACCATTTTTAAGTGTACAAGTCAGTGGCATTAAGTGTACTCACAGTGTTGTCTAACCATTACCACTATCATCATCGTCTTTTTTTTTTTTTTCTATTTTTTGAGACAGGGTCTTACTTTGTCACCCTCAGTAGAGTACCATGGCGTCATAGCTCACAGCAACCTCAAACTCTTGGGCTAAAGTGATTTTCTTGCCTCAGCCTCCTGAGTAGCTGGGACTACAGGTACTACCACAACGCCTGGCTGTTTTTAGAGACGGGGTCTCACTCTGGCTCAGGCTGGTCTCAAACTTGTGAGTCAGGCAATCCACCACCTCGGCCTCCCAGAGTGCTGGGATTCCAGGCGTGAGCCACCGTGCCTGGCCTGTTTTTTTGAGTCTGGTTTATTCACTTACCATGGTATTTTGAAGGTCTGTCCATGTTATAGCATGTATTAAAACTTTATTGTTGGTCGGGCGTGGTAGTTCACATCTGTAATCCCAGCACTTGGAAGGCTGAGTTGGGTGGATTACCTGAGCTCATAGGTTCAGGACCAAGCCTGAGCCAGAGCAAGACCGTCGTCTCTAAAAGCAGCCAGGCATTGTAGTGGGTGCCTATAGTCCCAGCTACTTGGGAGGCTGAGGCAAGATAATCACTTAAGCCCAGGAGTTTGAGGTTACTATGAGGTGTGATGCCATGGCACTGTACCAAGGTGACAAAGTGAGACGCTATCTCAAAGAAAAAAACTTCATTGCTTTTTATGACTGAATCATATTCCATTGTAGGAATGTATCACATTTTGCTTATCCATTCATCTGTTGAATGTTATTGCTATTTAACTTTGACTTTCAAATTGATTGTTTTTAATGAAGGCTTTATTAAAAAGGCTTGAAGCAGTAAAACCAACAGTTGGTATGAAGCGCTCAGAACAACTGATGGACTACCATCGCAACATGGGTTATCTCAACCCATCACCACCATCAAGACAAGTGAGATCTACTCTTAGCCAATATAGCCCATTAAGTAAGCATATTCAAAATTGTTTTGTTGTTTATCTGTATCTTGTAACTTTTTTTAAAACGTAGAGCTGAAAAATGCTAACTAAATGTACCCACTTCTTAGGGTAGAGCTGAAAAATGCTAACTTCTGGAATGCATTCTGTTCACTGGCTTGTTTTGTTTTATTTGTGTTCACTTAATTTCAGGTTTCAATTACAGCCCAGGAAGAAACCAATTGATAAGACAAATAGAAATATTAGTATTTTTTTTATGTAATTGAAAAGAAACTTTTAATTTCAGTGTGTACATATGTATTAAGTGAAAGAATGAATAAATGTGCTGTTTGGAAGTTGCTTAAACATTCCCTCTGGCCAGTTAAGAATTATTCCTAATATCTTCCTGCATTTATAAGTCCTTTTTTTTCCTTTAAAACAAAAATGAGCAAACTATACAGTCATCAAGTATAATACCTTTCTATGCTTGATGCATGTGTATGACCAGTTACAGACCTTGCCAAAGAATATGGGAATGGAGTGACCATGTAGTGGGAGGGTATGCAGCATCTTGAAGGGCTCTAAACTTGCCTGCATGTGTGTGTTCAAAAGTCTGTAAAAATAAGAAGCCAATACTTAATACTCAGGGAAGTTAGAGCCACAACTTCCCACGGCTCATGTCAAATGACTAGTAATTCCATTTATTCATTCTAAAAACATTGCTTCCGGGCAGCATCTGTGGCTCATCGAGTAGGGCGCTGGCCTCATATATCGAAGGCGGCGGATTCAAACCTGGCCTCAGCCAAACTGCAAAACAGAAAAATAGCCGGGCGTTGTGGCGGGCGCCTATAGTCCCAGCTACTCGGGAGGCTGAGGCAAGAGAATCGCCTAAGCCCAGGAGTTAGAGGTTGCTGTGAGCTGTGTGATGCCACGGCACTCTACCGAGGGCGATAAAGTGAGACTCTGTCTCTACAAAAAAAAAAATTGATTCCTTGCCATATGACTAAGAGAAGGATCTTGTTCCAGTAACTCATACTTAGTCTCATGTCTTGAATGTAGTAAATTATCTGGTAAGTAAATACACAGGGTGTCGGGCCATAAAGTTCATGTGCAATTTAAATTAGTTTAAACTATTTTAAAATGCACATAAACTTTATGTCCACCCTGTATAAATGATTGTACAAGTATAAAAGCGTATTTATTATTCACTTGAATTATTTAAGAAGCTTTTTTTTTTTTTGAAAACAGAGTCTCACTCAGTTGCCCTAGGTAGAGCATTGTGGTGTGGTGTCAGCCTAGCTAGCAGCAACCTCAAAGCCCTGGGCTCAAGCAACCCTCTTGCCTTAGCCTCTCAAATAACTGGGACTACAGGTGCCCACCACCACGCCTGGCTAGTTTTTCTGCTTTTAGTAGAGACAGGGTCTTGCTCCTGCTCAGGCTTGTCTGGAACTCCTGAGCTCAAGCAGTCTTCCTGCCTTGGCCTCCCAGAGTGCTGGGATCACAGGTATGAGCCACCACACCAGGCCTATTAGAGAAACTTCCAGAACCACACCA
Source organism: Arctocebus calabarensis (assembly GCA_963573935.1). NCBI lineage: Eukaryota > Metazoa > Chordata > Mammalia > Primates > Lorisidae > Arctocebus > Arctocebus calabarensis. The sequence goes on from CAUYON010001273.1 coordinate 37,090, forward strand.
GGCCTATTAGAGAAGCTTTCAAAAACACCACACCAGGCCTGTTAAAGAAGCTTTCAAATTCCCTAGTGAATCAAAATCTCCAACTGTGGAATCTGAGCATGTTTGTTATACTTTTAAGGTTCACAGGGAATTCCGAAGTGCATTTGCAGTTGAGAATCATTGCGTTGGACTATCAGGGACACATAAGATATGGAAGAAAAGCTAGTCTGGACTTGAAATTAGGAGAGGAAGTCTCTCAGATTATGATCTACATAATTAGCTTAAATAATTCAAGCACTTCTTCTATGTATACTTTCAGGAGGCGCTTCCAGGACGTCCAGTGCCACCAGTGGTCTCAGCTATAAGAGTGAGCGGTCAGTTCTTGACACATCCAGTGGCCGCCCGCTGAGACCTAAACCGCCTCGTGTCCGTGCAGCGTGGTTATAAAATCCTTTTTAACTTTGAACATTGTTCCCCCAGTTTTTCTGGAAGTGCTGTTGCACTTTACTCTAGTTCTCTGTGTAAACATCTATAATACACTGTCTTAGAATTTAAGGTATACAACACTGAGTTGTAATTTGTTATTATTCAGTGCAAAATTGTTGTCAAAAAGACAATGTAATGTAAAATCAGTATTTTCTATGAGGACATATTTATATGAGATATCTATGTATTGAACAGAGGAATGATGGTATGCATGTATGTTTTCTGAAATAGAAATGGATTCAGTTGTCATGCTGACAAGGCAGTGGTGACAGTATCATTGCATGTTGACCCACTCTTTAGTTCTCATTTTATGTTATTTTCATTTCTTTTAAGCTTTAAACCATGAGCTTAGCTTCTAAATTCGGCTGACATTTTTTTTTTTTTTGCTTTAAAACTTTTTTTTTTTTGCTTTAAAACGTTGGTGGTGGACCCCAATAACTTGACTGTATGAGAATTATACTATTTGATTTTGAAACAAATCCTAAAAAATGTATTTTCTTTGGTTTTTCATTGATGGAGCTAATTGAGATTGGATGAGCAGATTGAGAGAAACTTGTGCTGAGGTAGTCCTGGTGATATCCAGAGGTATCTAGTGAACACATAAGTGTGCTGAGTTGGATCTTAATTAAACCTCCAGATCAACCATTCCAAACCATTTCAAACTGTAACTATGAGGAAGCTCAATTCAGATGTTCCCCTTTTGTGTTTTTATACATTCAGATTAATGTATAACAGAGAACAGAGGCAGCCCTCAGAGAGCCAATACCTTGTAAATAGTTTTGTTCAAGGATGAGATCAGGGGCATCATAAGCAAAAATGAGTATTTGTTGACTCAATAAAAGAACAATACCGGCTCTCAGAGGCGAAAAGTGGATCCTGAGAAGTGTCAGAGCAGAGGCTTAAGTGATGCTATTAGCATGTGTGCTATGATTTAGTATTTATTATATTAACACAGAAGACTTAGGATAAGAAGGGCTTTAGAAATTCCCACTAGTATTTATAAGGGCCAAAAAGAAAACTAGACTATACTGTGAACAATGGGGAAATGAATCACATATTTGTTGAGGCTACTGCTTTAAATATTAGCTAATTTCCTTTTTGGGGTTCAGTTTATTTTGTTGAATCCTGTAAGTATCATTTTTTCCAGTCCCACATTTAAAGATATAATAATCTTGATGGAATTGGTAATGGCAGATAAGGTATATAATAGTTGACTTTAAAAATTAGAGGTTTTTTCCTATCAATCCATAGGCTGCCTTATACAAAGTCAGATAAATTCACAGTTATTAGTACTAGCCTTTTGAAGATACCCTTGGAATATATTGGAAAGTTCCCATATTAAATGACAAATCTTTGTTTTGTTAATAAGAATTTTTGATCTGTAGCCACGATAAGATTTGTTCTTTTTTTGTTTGTTTGTTTGTTTGTTTTGTAGTGCCTAGGTTCTGTAGCATATATATGTTGAACTTTTTTTCAGTAAGCCAAAGTGTATTTTGCTAATAGTCAGTTCAGAATTTCTTGGTCTTAGTTTGTATTAATAGATTTTGTGGAGGATAAGGCATGTGAGGCCTGGGAGCAATGAGGTTAAGAACAGTTCCCATGAACACAACTGGCTCTAAGGGTCTTCTCGCTTCCTTTGAGCCCTAATGTTCATTCAACATCACTCAATGTCTCTTGGTGAGTAAGTTGTTACATCAGATCTGCTTTGTGTGTAAGCTTTAGCTGTCTTAAACCAAGCTTTATTTTGTTTTGTTTGGCTTTTTAACTTAGTGTACTTTAATGTTGTATAACTGCTTATCTTTCAGGAGAGGGAAGGTAGTACTGAATTTGAAATTCAGCAGTTGAACATCTGCCTGATGGTGAATTAGTCAATTAAAAATTGACTCTTAAGATTTTTGTTTGGAAAAATAAGTGTTCATAATGGCATTAGTGTCTCAGTACATTTTATATTATCTTTGCTGCCATGGGTAAGGGTGGTTTTAGATACTAAATTAATACCTTTGGTTTTTACTGCCTTGAAAGATGAAGGTCAACTAGGTATTACTAGAGAACAGGGATTCGACCTGAAGTAAAACTCAGGAAGCACAATCATCTTTTTTAAACAGAATTTTTAATTCTGTTGTCATGGTTACTTATATATTGATGGATGTAAATAACCAGGTAGGAGTTGGAAAATATGGTATCCTTTGATACAGTTAAGATACTTTGAAGTTGTTAGGCATTTTTAGGAAGGAATCATAAGTATTTTACTGTTTTCATTTTCAAGCACATAAAAAGTAATGGATGATCTAACACTTACATTTGGTTGACTTGTACTTAGTATGTGTGCTTTGAAGATTTACATTTATAACTACAAAGTATACTAATCCAAGATCTAGTTATTAAGCCATCTTTTTATTTTTTTCATCTCTGTTAAATAAATGTTAAACTAATTTTACCTCTTTTTCAATAAGTTTCCATGGAAGATTTTATTAAACTATTGTTTCTTAAGGAGTAGCTATTATGTCACACTTCCTGTACTTCTTTTTCAATCTCCATAAAAAGCTGCTTCTTAATCACTATTCCAAATAAAATTTTCTGATTATTTATAAATACAGTATAATGCAGTTGCTTTCAACCCATTAAACCCAAATATCCACAACAGATATCTAGACAACTTCAAGAAGTTGACTGTGATGGGTGTGATTGTGTGCTTCTCATCCTCAGATTCAAGGCTGCATACTCTGAAAAGAATTAAGACCAATGTAAAGGGCCGGGCGATGTGGCTCATACCTGTAAACATCATGGTACTCTACTGAGGGCGACAAAGTGAGACTCTGTCATTAAAAAAAAAAGGGCCAATATAAAGTTGAGGATGGGGGTTTGTTATATTTTAATGATTACTTTCATAAAGCTTAATATTTTAAGTGCCAAAGTCTTAACTTATAAATGATTATATATACCTTCTTAGAAAATGTGCTCAATGAAAATAGCTACTTTCTTTCTTTTTATTTATTTTATTTATTTATTTTTTTTTTTTGGAGACTTTGTTGCCCCAGTAGAGGGCTGTGGCATCATAGTTCAACAGCAACCTCAGACTCCTGGGCTCAAGCAATTCTCTTGCCTTGGCCTCCCAAGTAGCTGGAACTACAGGCACCCACCTCAACACCTGGCTGTTTTTAGAGATGGGGTCTCGCTCTGGCTCAGGCAGTCCACCCGCCTCAGCCTCCCTAGTGCTGGGATTACAGGGATGAGCCACCATGCCCGGCCCTACTTTATTTCTATGAACAAAGCCTAGTAAAAAACTTAAAAATCAACATCCTTTCAAAGTTTTCTAGTCTAATATAATAATGTATTTTAGGCATGAAGAGCTAGCTTGGCACAGTGAGGAAAGAAATAAAGGAATCAAAGATAACTAAGTTTGGATTCTGTTTATCTGTAAACTGCATTGTCATATTTCCATTTTGAGAATCAGAATGATAACACTTATGTGCCTTATAAGAATGAAGTTGGGAAAAGGGTATCAGTTCTTTACATCTTTGAAAGTATAATTGTTTATGTGGAAAAGAGTTTGCTTAAGGCTGGGCACAGTGGCTCATGCCTGTACACCTATAATCCTGGCACTCTGGGAGGCCAAGGTGGGTAGATTGCTTGTGCACATGAGTTCAAGACAAGCCTGAGCAAAGCAAGACCCTGTCTCTATTAAAAATAGAAAAACTGAGGCAAGAGGATTGCTTGAGCCTGAGTTAGAGGTTGCTGTGAGCTGTGATGCAACAGCACTCTACCCAGGGCAACAGTTTGAGACTGTCTCAAAAAAAAAAAAAGAAAGAAAAGAGTTTACTTAAAATTATATCCTGATCAGCATTTCTTTAAACTACATCATCTATTCCTTGTATAAAATTATACAATGCTACAGTAAAATATACACCCATAGAGCCTAAAGGAATGTTTTTAGAAGTAACTGTGCACATCACCATTTCTCATGTGTTACATATACTATGAGTAATAGATAATTTTTTTTCTTTGAAATAGAGTCTCACTTTGTGGTCCTTGGCAGAGTGCCGTTGTATCATAGCTCACAGCAACCTCAAACTCTTGGGTTCAAGTGATTCTCTTGCCTCAGCCTCCTGAGTAGCTGGGACTACAGGTGCCTGCCACAACACCTATTTCTTTCTTTTTTTTTTTTTTTTTAACCGACAGGGTCTCGCTCTTGCTCACGCTGGTCTCCAACCCGTGAGCTCAGGCGATCCGCCTGCCTTGGCTTCTCAGGCTGCTAGGATTACAGGTGCGAACCACTGCACCCAGCCAGTAATACATTCTTTTTGAAACTTGTGGCTTAAACATCAATTTAGTAATTTTTTCTTTTTTTTGAGACAGAGCCTCAAGCTATTGCCGTGGGTAGAGTGCTGTGGCATCACAGCTCACAGCAACCGCAAACTCCTGGGCTTAAGCGATTCTCTTGCCTCAGCGTCCCAAGTAGCTGGGATTACAGGCGCCCACCACCATGCCTATCTAGTTTTTCTATTTTTAGTAGAGATGGGGTTTTGCTGTTGCTCAAGTTCATCTGGAACTCCTGAGCTCAAGGGATCCACCCACCTCTGCCTCCCAGAGTGCTAGGATTACCGGCATGAGCTGCCGCGCCTGGCCCTAATAATTGTATGCTTCTAGTTCAGTCTTTTTGGTGAGGTCAAGTAGATTGCACTGCTTGTTACAGATGACATTATTAAGGTTTTACTTATTTACAAAATAAAACTCTAAATTTTATTTGACACTCATGAGTAACCTGACATTATTTTACTATAATTTAATGAGATAGAGGGTTTTTTCATATGAATGCAATTTAACATTTACTATTATAAGATCATAAAAGAATTTGGGAAATCATCAAAAAATAATTAAAATCTGAGGTTCTAAATTCTTAAAGGATAGTAAAACCTCCATAAGTTGACCACCTCCATTTGACCTAATTTCCATAGACCGGACATGCACCACATATATACCTAGTTCCTTAAGTAGATCACCCCCCTTTGTTGACCAGTTTGTTACGGTCCCTTGGGTGGTCACCTTACAGAGGTTCTACTACCTATATGTGGGGGAATGTGAGAGAGGCTTGGTCTTAGATGAGTATCCACAAGAAAATAACATGTCATAGATATTGGGTTTTGTTTTTAACTATTAACTATATTACAGAAATACAGAAAAGGGTATACAAAGCATAAATGCACAATTCATAAATCACCACAAAGGAGACATCTGGGTCACTACTGACCAGGTCAAGACTGGAAATACTGCCACAATTCAGGAGCTTCCTCCCCCCTGCAAAAAAGGTAACTAATCTCTTAACTTTTAACACTTGAGTGTAGTTTTTGAGCTTCATATCAATGGTATTATACTCAGTTTATATGACCGCTTGGCTCAACGTATTTGTGAGATTCTTTTTATGTTGTTGCATGTAACTATAATTCATTCTTTTCATTTTTGTATGGTATTCTAGTGCTTGATTATACCATGATTTGTTTTTCTGTTCTGCAGTTGATGGACATTATGGGTGGTTTCCAGGTTTTGACTATTACAAATGGTAACATGAAGATTTTTGTAGATGTACCTTGGTTGACCTATGTGTTCCTTTGGTTGGGCACATACCCAAGAGTGTGGTTGCTGGGTTGTAGAATATGCTTATGTTTAGTAGGTAACACCAGAGTTGTCCAGAGCGAGTGCGTTAGTTTCTGTTGCTCCATATCCGCGTCAGTATCTATTCATTTTTTTTTCCTTTTTCTCTTTTAACTTTGATTCTAAACATTTCTTCCTTTTTCTTTTTTTGAGACAGTCTCACTTTGTCACCCTTGGTAAAGTGCCATGGCATCATAGCTCAGAGCAACTTCAAACTCTTGGGTTCAAGTGATTCTCTTGCCTCAGCCTCCCGAGTAGCTGGGACTACAGGTGCCCACCACAACGCCCGCCTGTTTTTAGAGATGAGGTCTCACTCTCACTTAGGCTGGTCTCAAACCTGAGAGCTCAGGCAATCTACCCTCCTTGGCCTTCCAGAGTCCTAGGATTACAGGCATGAGCCACCATGCCCAATCTCCTTTTTCTAATTTTTAATATAGTTATTTTTTTTTTCCTCAAGACAAAGTCTCACTCTGCTGCCCCGGGTAGAATGCTGTGGCCTCAGCCTAGTTCACAATACAACCTTAAACTTCTGGGCTAAGCAGTCCTCCTGCCTCATCCTCCCAAGTAGCTAGGACTACAGATGCCTGCCACCACGTCTGGCTAGTTTTTTTCTAATTATTAATAGAGACAGGGTCTCACTTTTGCCAAGGCTGGTCTTGAACTCCTGAGCTCAAGCAACTGACCCACCTCAGCCTCCCAGAATGCTGGGATTACATTGTGAGCCACCCTACCCAGCCTATTCAGTCATTTTATTAAAGGTAAACAATTTGGGTGGATATATAATTATCTCATGTTTTTGTTTGTTTGTTTGTTTGTTTTTCAGTTTTTGGCTGGGACTGGGTTTGAACCCACCACCTCCGGCATATGGAGCTAGCTAACCCTTATCTCATGTTTTTAATTGTAGCTTGAATACTTTCATGTTATCTTTTTTTTTTTTTTTTACAAAATAAGCACTTACTGTGCTGTTTTTCCATCAGGTCAAATGGAAATGGTCCTTTTTCTTTTTTTAGACAGAGTCCCACTCTGTCAGCCTGGGTAGAATGCCATGGCGTCACAGATCACAGCAACCTCAAACTCCTGGGCTCAAGTGATTCTCTTCCCTCAGCTTCCTCTGTAGCTGGGACCATAGGTGCCTACAACCACACTCAGCAAGCTTTTCTGCTTTTAGTAGAGACAGGGTCTCACTCTTTGTGGGGTTTTGTTTTGTTTTTGGCCAGGGCTGGGTTTGAACCTTCCACCTTGGGCATATGGGGCCTGTGCCCTACTCCTTTGAGCCACACGTGCTGCCCCAGGGTCTCACTCTTGCTCAGGCTGTTCTTGAATTCCTGAACTCAACAGATCCTTCTGTCTCAGCCTGCCAGAGTGCTGGGATTACAGGTATGCAGCACCTAGCCATAAATCAGACTTTGCAGCACTTTTTCCTGCCTTGGAGCATGACACAGCTTTGCAGGGTGTCGATGTGGTCTGAAGATGATGAGGGTAGGATGGTGAGAGAAGCCCTGCCCTCCCCCACCGGTTGGCCATCTCTGTCAGAGGCCTGGAGTTCTAGGAATTCTTGGTGAATAAAGCTTCTGTAGTGAGGAACTGATTCCACTGGGCTCTTGAGACGAGAGAGCACCAGGATGGGGGAGGCCACCAGCTGGATCATGCAGAGGCAGGCAGAATGAAGACAGTGCACACAGTTTCATAAATCAGTTCCCCTCTCCCTTCCATATCCCCTGCCAGGGAGGAGAGTTAAAGCTAGAAGATAGCGATGGTTTTGGTTGGGCTGGAAGGACCTACTGTTCATTGATGTCTGTTCTTTCCCTCCGCCTAAACTCTCAGGTTTGAAATCCTGGAAGTGCTGGTCCTACCTTTAGGTACATTCCATGCAAGTATCTGCTCCACTAGGCTCTGCCCTGCTTTTATTTTCTATCAGCAACAGAATGTAGATCATTCACATCATCCTTAGAATAAAAAGCAATGCGAGGACAGTGGACCCAGGGGACCTCCATAGCACAAGGCAGCCACCTGGCCTTGAAGAGCCAGGAGATGAGAGAGGGTAGGGGAGAGGGGAGACCTTGGTGGCCCTTTGGCCTTTTCCATTGGCCCAGATATATGCCAGGTGAGGTTAGATGGAACCTTGGACTTGGGAAAACCAGATCTGGGTTATTGTGGTAGAAGGAATGTAGCCGATTTTATGCTAGAGAGGCAGGAGTGAATGGGGTTTAGGAAAGAGGGTGAAGAACACAGGTACAGAGACCTCAACCCCTCCTCTCCACCACTTGTTGGAAAACACAAATGCCATCTGCCTGCCTTCCTGTCTTTGCTAGGGAGAAGGAAACTTGTTTCCTCCCCATCAGTCACAGCAAGCCAGGACTCTTATCAACATGTTTGCTTTTTCCTAGTCCAAAAGTCCTTAATTTCCGACTTTAATTTTTAAATATATTCCACTTGCTCACAAATCACAGAGTGTTCTGGTAGGTCTTATAATTTGTTACAGAAAAGACATATTGGCAGATACTTTTGTACCCATGTATCCAAGTCCAGTTATTTTCTTTGTTTCCAAGTCCACCTCCTACCACTCCCCTCATTTCATTTCCCTCTTATTCCTTCTCAATTGTGATTTACTGTGGTAAACATTAATTTATTTAACAATGCCATTTCACCCTCCCTCCCATGTAAGCTTTATCTTTCAAGGCAGGTTCCTGTTTTTTCCTATCTTTCACAGAGCCTAGTAGGTATTAAATGCTGGCTTTAAAACTGATGTCATGGAATGAATGTTTATGTCCCTCATATGGAAATCCTAGCCCCCCTGTGGTGCTGTTTGGTTTTTGTTGCTTTTGTTTGGTTTGGTTTGGTTTTTTTGAGAGTCTCACTGTTGCCTTAGCTGTTGTATCATAGCTCACAGCAACCTCAAACATTTGGGCACAAGCAATCCTCTTGCCTGAGCCTCCCAAGTAGCTGGGAGTATGGGTGCCTTGCTACTACACCTGGCTAGTTTTATTTTTAGTTGAGAAGGGTCTGACTTTTGTTCACGCTGGTGTGGTACTGTTTGGAAGTTGGGGCCTTTGGAAAGGTGATTAGGTCATGAGGGTGAAGCCCTCATGAATGAGATTAGTGCCCTTATCAGAGGACCTCCAGAAAGGTCTCTCTCTTCCCACCAAGTGAGGACACAAGGAGAAGTCAATAGTCTACACCAGAAGATAGCCCTCACCAGAACCTGACCATAGTGACATCCTAGTTTTGGACCTCCAGTCTACAGAACTGTAAGAAATAAGTGTCTATTGCTTATATGCTAACCAGTCTATGGTACTTCGTTACAGCAGCCTGAACACTGATTTTCCATAAACACTGTCTACTATCACAAACTTCTAGGTATCACAATTCTCTAAAAGGACAAAAGCAGAGCACTAATCATGCAAAATTCTTGAATTTAGAGCTTTTAGTGGAATCTCAAGAATTCTTAGAGACTGCATAAAAGTACATAAAATAAAGTACAACTATGAAAGCCACATTCCATGTTACCACTTTCAAGCTTCCAGCAACACTGGGTGAGGAAAGATAAAAGAGAGTGCAGGACTTAAGTTTGAAAATCAGAACTTTAACCAATGTAGGAAGTCATATAATAACAGAATCAGTATAACATCAGACATTTAGAAACTGAGTCACTAATTGGTAAGTGAGTCATGCTTAGAAAACATGCATTTATGGGAAAAAAGTAAGTTAAAAATTTTTAAGGCTGTACTTCAGGAAAAAAGTTAAAAGAAAATATGCATTTATGGTCTTTTTTAATGCATTTATAAGAGTCCAATAAAATAGAGAACATGCATTAATGATCTTTATTGGTGTTTCAAATTCAGTTATTTTTTCATTATCAGTTCTTCAGTTAAGTATAAGTTACTTTCTAGTTCCTGTGGGAATTTAAATGTAAAATAAATACAAAATACATTTGTGGTTTAATGAACACTCGATGAAGCATTTTTTTTCTGAGGTATTCCCAGATCTGTCTTTTTACCTCCCCTAGGAATAGTCTATTAAACCACACAATGGATCTGTGAATTTATGGATCAAGTTCGCTGCGCATCCATGAACTTGTATTTTAATTACAATTAGACATATTTTTTGATCTCATCATACAATACCAATACAAAAGCACCACCCATGCCTCTCAGCACATTGGACCAGGCACCCTTGAAGAAGGCCTTGGCTCCTTCATCTTTTGCGATCTTCCTCCAGCAGTCAACTGTCCCCGTGTACATGATATCAGCTGTGGAAACAAATGTTGGTGAGGGCTCCATACCACCAGAGGAAAGGCACTTTTCCTCTGAAAGACACACAGTATTACCAGTGTCCTAAAATTAAGATCACTTGGGCATTGAGCCCCAGCTCTGTGCATCATTCAACTGGACAGCCCCTCTAAGGTCACTGAAGCAGTGGGACATTTAACCAAGCAATTCATCATAGACTGTCCAACTATCAACAGGAAGTGGGGGCGGGGAGCCAGAGTATTATGCCTATGCATGGTCACCTTCTTTATGGACAAAAAAAAGTGAGGCCTGGTCTTGGATGGCACTGCCCAGTCTTACCCAGTTAAAATAAAAAGGTGTAACTATTTGGTTGAAACCTCTGAAACTGCTAACATTTGACTGTTTGGAGGGCTTGAGAAAATGGCAATTTCATGTGTTTTAACTTATAGAAGCCAAAATTTTTTCTCTCAGGCCATCTCTCACCCAGCTAAACACCTCCTCCCCTAATGCTTGTAATAATTAGCTAAGGGAAGCAAAGCAAGTTCTTATTTTTATTATTATTTTTTTTTTTTGATAGAGACAGTCTCACTTTATTGCCCTCGGTAGAGTGCTGTGGTGTCGCACAGCTCACAGCAACCTCCAGTTCCTGGGCTTGGGCAATTCTCTTGCCTCAGCCTCCCGAGTAGCTGGGACTACAGGTGCCTGCCACAATGCCCGGCTATTTTTATTTTGTTTTGAGACAGAGTTTCACTCTGTCCTGGGTAGAGTGCCACAATGTCACAGCTCACAGCAAACTGGCTCAAACTCTTAAGCTCAAGTGATCCTCCTGTCTCAGCCTCCTGAGTAACCCACCACTATGCCCAGCTAGTTTTTTTTTTTTATTATTTTTAGTAAAGACAGGGTCTTGCACTTGCTCAGGCTGGTCTAGAACTAAACTCAAGAAGTCTACCCTCCACCTCCTCAGCCTCTCAGAGTGCTAGGATTACAGGTGTCAGCCACTGAACCTGGCCTAAAAGTTCTTTTTAAATAAACTAGTTAACTACTTCTCATCCCTTGTGTTCGCTTAGGCAGTGGTTCTCAACCTTCCTAATGCCACGACCATTTAATACAGTTCCTCATGTTGTGGTGACCCCCAACCATAAAATTATTTTTGTTGCTACTTCACAACTATAATTTTGCTACTATTATGAATCGTAATGTAAATATCTGATATGCAGGATGGTCTTAGGCGACCCCTGTGAAAGGGTCGTTCGACCCCCAAAGGGGTCGTGACCCACAGGTTGATAACCGCTGGCCTAGGGGAAGAGGGCCTAAGGTCAACATAATGCTAGATTAACATGTGAAATTCTCTTCTACATAACTCATTTTTTATGTTATCTTTTTAATAAAAAAATATTTTCCCTAAGTCCTCATCAAATAATTTTGACAATTTAGAGTAACAAAGAATTTAGACTAATGAAGACTGAATAGTGTTCTCCTTTGGTGAAGGATAAGGAAGATTTAGATTAGCAAAATTCAGGCTTACCCCCTTTCCGGCCAGACTGCATCATCATCCTACGACGAACAGTGTCAAAAGGGTAGGACACCAGCCCGGCCACCGCCGTCACGCTCTGAGCAATCATCCAGCTCACAAAAATGTGTACATTCTTGGGGTCCGGCAACATCCCTGTGGGCAGAGGCAAGAAGCCAAATGACTGAACTGATTGTCTCAGCAGCTCAGCTGAAAAGCAGGTGGCTGGGGGGAGAGGACACTGCACATAGCCACCCCACAGCCCGCCCTTCCAGAAGAACCCACACTTGGGAAGCCTCACTGGCAACCACGCAGCCAACAAAAGTTGGTTGCTGCCCTCTCTAGAGCTAGGGGGGCCAGGGTTCAGCATATAGGGCATGCTAAAGCAGCTTCCAGTAACTGAGACAGCCCTATTAAGAGGGAGCTAGGCTCTGCCTCCTTCTCTGTGAATCACTAACTGCTGGTCAGTTTATTTCACTAGAGGACACACAGATTCTTTTAACTATTAATTTGTCCACACCATACCACCTTCTCATTCAGAAGCCTTGGTTTAGCCCAGAGATTAGGAAAAAAACAGTAATAAAGTCCTTTGTGAGTTAGAGATGCCACAGGGCCCTCCTTCCTCACCCCACAGACCCTCACCTTTGGCAGTATCATAGACACCGAAGTAGGCAGCTCTGTAGATAATGATGCCCTGGACAGAGACACTGAAACCTTGGTAAAGACCCTTCAGGCCATCGGACTTGAAGATCTTGGTGATACAGTTGCCCAGACCAGTGAACTCACGCTGGGCAGCACCCTTGCCCACGTCAGCAGCCAACCTGGTCCTAGCAAAGTCCAGCGGGTAGACAAAGCAAAGGGAGGTGGCCCCGGCTGCCCCACCGGAAGCCAGGTTACCAGCAAAGTAGCGCCAGAACTGCTTATGCCGATCCACGCCCCCCAGGAAGATCTGCTTGTACTTGTCCTTGAAGGCGAAGTTGAGAGCTTGGGTAGGGAAGTAGCGGATCACGTTGGCCAGATTACCCCTCCAGAAGGAGAGAAAGCCCTGTTCCTTGGGGATTCTCACCACGCAATCAATGATCCCTTTGTACTGCTTCTCAGCACTGATCTGTTTGCTGGCATGCTGGACCTGGCGTGGGGGTAGGGACAGAGGACAGATAGGGCAGGGAGAAGGGAAGAGGACAGAAGAAAAAGGTTTGCACCTCCTATATTTCCTTTTGAAATGGGGGGGGAGTATGAGGAAATGAAAGGTATATTGACAAAATGTAAAAGTTACTTGGATAATAAGCCAAAATGATCCAATTTTCCCTCAATTAGCAAGGGCATTCAAGAAAAAGGTTTCTGCCCCAAATAAGTTGAAAAAGAGGTGACTGAACAGCATAAAGATAGCCATTCTTTTATTGCATTTTCTCTAGGTTCAAGGACCAGGCTAGGGGCTTACTGAGGGAGAGAAATGAATAAAGTCCCTGCCCCAAAGGGCTCCTTGATTTGGTAGGTGGGAGATAACAATTCCTCGCGTCACTCTGGTCTCCCTGGAGATAAGGATGCTACTAGATGCTCTAACAGAGGAATAATAATAAAACCAATAGGCAGTAGAGCACCCCCACCAATTTCCTAGCAGATTATTCAAATTATCGATTACAGACGGGCTGTTGCTGTTGTGAGCAATTTATTGATGTTTCTGTTGCTAATAATGTTGACTACCAAATCAGACTTTTCATGATTGAGGGGCCCTAACCTTTTGGGCAGGTGTAGAAAAACAGGACAGGAGAGATAAGCCATTCAGTGATAAGACAGGGTAGGGAAAAAATTGGGGAACAGTATAAATAAGGTTTATTCTGAAAATTTTTCCTTAATCTCCCCAAACCTCTCAGCTTCATCTGCCTCTTCCAGGGGTTATATAAAAATGAATGAAATATGTCAGCCTACACAGCGCGGTGCGTGGGACACAGCGAGCTCTTGAGTAATCATTTTATTTTATTATTATAGTAAAAGGTGAATTCAGGTAAGAAGGTGCAAAGGATAGGGAAAATCAAAAAGGCGAGGCCGGCTGGCAGGCCTAAGTGGAGGGCCGGTCACGGGCGCAGGAGCTGGCTCGCAAGCTACCCGGCTCGGGACGGGTTTCCATATATAGACACCCGAACGCTGGGCGCCACCCGACACCAGGAATCTGCGACTGACGCGGGACCTGTCTCTGCGCAGAGGGCACCTTCCCCTCGGCGCGGCCGGGCGCGGGCCCGGGACCTGGCGCAGGTTGCCCGTGGCGCCCGTGTCCCACAGCCCACCGCCCGCGCGCAGCCCGCACCCGGCCCGCCGCGCTCGCCTGCCCGCGCGCAGCCCGCGCTCACCTGCAGCAGCAATTTGACCCTCTCGATGGGGGCGACCGCGGTCTTGGAGACTGCAGCGGCGATGCCACCTGCCAGGAAGTCCTTTAGGAAGCTCAAAGCTTGATCACTCATGGTGACAGCCAGATACACGGAGCCCACGCCGCGCCGCGCTCTCGCCCTCGCCCGGCCAGGGGCCGCCGCCCGGTGCCGGTCCCTGCGCGCTGCGGAGGGGCCGCCCGCCGCGCCCGCAGCCCCCACTTTTATGCCCCGCTCCGCGTCTCGCGAGAGGAGGCGGGGCCGGGCGGCGCGCGCGCTGCGCATTGGTCAGCAGGTGCCCGCTCGCTCTGCCCCCCGCCCGCTTCACAGAGGGCATCAGGGGCGCAGGCGCTTCCGGGAGGCAGGGGTGGGCTGGGGGCTGTGCTCCGCTAGGGACGTTTAAAGGGCAAATTCATGTTATCTGTCCCGAGGAGCAGAGGGAACATCATGTCTCTGCAGCAGCATGTGCGCCGCTGTATTTATAGCACACAGAGGCTTAGGCTGGGGCCGACCTGGGGACAGACACGGGACCCGCCACCGCGGGCAGGGCTTGCTTCAACCTCAGGCCTACCCTGCGGGCCTGGGGATTTCAGGCTGTTTTCATTTTCCTCCACTGAGCTCCGAAAAATAAATTACAGTCCTCCTAAAGAGATGCTAACATCACTTGATGCTGTGATTGCCTCATGTAATCTGGCAACCTGCTGTCTCCTTCATGCAATCATTTGTCAATCATAGATTCAATTACTCATTGTGTTCTCAAATAAACACTTATGTGCCTGGCTCATGGTGCCACCAGGAAAGGTCAGGTGCAGGGGGCTACTAGGTTAATTTCTACTTCTTATAATGAACTTTTTTTTTTTTTTTTTGCAGTTTTTGGCTGGTGCCGGGTTTGAACCCGCCACCTCTGGTATATGGAGCTGGTGCCCTACTTCTTTGAGCCACAGGCGCCGCCATAATTTCTACTTCTTTTGGCAAAAGGTGACGCGTACATTTTGCTTTTCTGTTAGGTCAGACTGGCACGCTATGGCACACGCCTGATGACTATAAGATACAGGAGACTTCTTTTAGAAGCCCCTCATGCGTCTCATACTTCATAGACCACTTCTGTATGCTCCTAAACGCCTTAATGAGACACCCTTAACTCTCAAGAGAATCTCAGCACATGTTCTGGGCAGAATGTTTTTAAGTCAGCTGGCACCTTCTGAAGGGTCAGTGCTGTCAGCCTTCTAGCTGTTTTCTTTTCTTTTTCTTTTTTTTTTAAGACAGAGTCTCACTTTGGCGTCAGAGCTCACCAAAACCTCACACGCTTGGGCTCAAACGATTCTCTTGCCTCAGCCTCCCTAATAGCTGGGACTACAGGCACCCACCACAACGCCTGGCTATTTTTTAGAGATGAGGTCTCGCTTTTGCTCAGGCTGGTCTCAAACCTGCGAGCTCAGGCAATCCACCCGCCTCGGCCTCCCATAGTGCTGTACTTGTCTCTTTTTAGTAGGTATTCGGAGAAACACTACTTATCTCAGGAAATTGATTGCAAATAATTCTTTAGTATGTTGACCTCGTAGTTCAGTGGTTAGGGCTCTGGCCACATACACTGGGGCTGGTGCGTTCGAACCTGGCCTGGGCATGCTAAACAACAAAAACAATAACAACAACAACAAAAATAGCTGGGCTTTGTGGTGGGTGCCTATAGTCCCAGCTACTTGGGAGGCTAAGGCAAAAGAATAGCTTAAGCCCAAGATTTTGAGGTTGCTGTGAGGTGTGATGCCATGGCACTCTACCGAGTGTGACACAGTAAGACTCTGTCTCAAATATATACATATATGTTATTATGAGCTTTTATTTTCCTTAACTCTTTTCTTCTGGCTGGGGCCGGGTTTGAACTCACCACCTGTGGTATATGGGGCCAGCACCCTACTCACTGAGCCACAGGCACCACCCTTCCCTAACTCTTTTTAAGGCAGTTCTAATTCTACCATTCCTTACTTAACTCTCATCCATTCAATCATTTTTAATTCTACCACTCCTTTTTTTTTTTTTTTTTGTAAGACAGAATTTATTCACAGAAAAGAAAGAAAAGAATACAGAAAACATTAAGGCATCTGTTAGAGGGAGAAAATTCTAGTGGGGAGAGAGAGGCTCTCTCCGTTTCTCTCCCAGTCTTCCCCCGTCTCCTCCTTTAGACCTTTAGTCTCAGGGTATATATAGGTGTATGGGTTCCTTGGCCAGGAAACAAATGAATACAGTCCCTTCCACCAGGGGCAAGGTGAATGAATGTATCAATGAATGGATACAGTCCTTTCATGGGATTGAGGCCTAGGAAATGCAGTAGGTCATTCATTGTTGGATGGTGTTCTGTAATATGAATATGCCACAGTTGCTGATGGTAGACGTTTGAATTGTTTCCAGATTTTGGTTGGTTAGGAATAATGCCGCCATGGAAGTTCATGTGTGTCTTTTGGCGAACGTAGGTTTGCCTGTTCAGCTTTTATAGGTACAGCTGAACAGTTAGTTCTCCAATGTGGCCCTTTACGTTCCTATCAGATGTGAGTAAGAGTTCTGTTCCTCTACATTCTTGCCTACTCTTACTGTAAGAAGTCATTTTAACTTTAACCATTCTGATAGGTGTATAGGGGTCTATGATTATGGTTTTAATTTACATTTCTCTTTTTGCCATTTGAAATTGGGCATCTTTGTATGTAGGTATTGGTAATTTGGATTTTTTTTATTAAGAGACAGATTCTCACTCTGTCACCCAGGCTGGAGTGCAGTGATGTCATCATAGCTCACTGCAGCCTTGAACTCCTGGGTTCAAGCAATCCTTCTGACTCAGCTTCTCAAGTAGCTGAGACTATAGGTGTGTACCACTGCCCCCCAATTACTTTTTTTAATTTTTTGTAGAGACAAGGTCTCAGTATGTTGCCCATGCTGGCCTTGAACTCAGAGACTTAAACATCCTCCTGCCTCAGGCTTCCAAAGTGATGGGATTATAGATGTTAGTCACCATGCCTAGACTACTATTGATAGATTTTGTGAAAAGTATCTGGCTTACTTTTCAACTGGGTTATCTTTTTTAAAAAATTATTTTTAGAATTGGCACCTGTGGCTCAACGGGCTAAGGTGCCAGCCATGTACACCTGAGCTGGCAGGTTCGAATCCAGCCCGGTCTGCCAAACAACAATGACCAAAAAAAATGGCCAGGCATTGTGGCAGGCACCTGTAGTCCCAGCTACATGGGAGGCAGAGGCAGGAGACTCGCTTGAGCGCAGGAATTGGAGGTTGCTGTGAGCTATGAAGCTATGGCACTCTATCCAGCTTGAGGTTCTGTCTCAAAAAAAAAAAAAAAATATATATATATATATAATTTTTAAAAACACACAAGGACTTCCATGGAACATTTGTAAAAAGTGTTGAAATCTATAGTCATGGGGGATATCTGTCACTGATAGTGATTTATACGCTCAAGTGTTTCTGGGGGAGGAGAAGGAGGAGGACAGGAATGGTATATAGAAGATACAATCTTTTAGCAAGGAAAATAAGGGAATATGGCCCAGGGCAATTGTAAAGTTATGAAACCACTGAAAGTTTAAAGCTTTGTAACCTGCAGATGAATTTGCCTTTTGTAGAAGTCACTCTGGAAGTAAACCAACTACAAAAGTATGGCTGAAACGTTTTGGAATTGCTTTCAGTGTATATCCTTTAGAATATTTTTAGCTGCTTTAAAAATGACCTTTGAGCCTGTATGTGATTTTGGAAAATACCAAAAGACCTCTCAGAGCTTAGTCCTATGAATAAGGAGCATGCTTCATGGATGACTAAACATGGAAAAAAAAAGGGAGGGAAAGCATCATTTATGAGACTTGTGTGTAAAGGGATGCAACTTCCATTCTTAGGTGAAGACTGCAGATATTTGAAATGTTTCTGGAGGGTAACTGAAGAGGGTCCAGCCCCCTGTCACTGTCAGCCAGTATATAGAGACAGGGATAGGTCCACCAAACTTTGTTAGAGGGCTAGTGATTCTAGAGAACAGTGAGAGTAGCCTCTCTAAGACAATTCTGTTCTTCCATTTTCAGAATCATAGTTTTATACATAAAAGTTAAAAGTAAAAATCATGTTAATCTTTATCTTAACCAGCAATAATTGGCATAACCCCTGACCCCCCAAAACATTCTAATTTAAAAGTGAATCTTCTAAATCTATTGCCCAAAACTACTCAAGACATACACTTTTAGGTTAAAGCTGAATTTACAAAATATATAAATTCAAGAATGGGAGACACAAGGTGAAGGTCACGTAGAACCTACACAGACCAGCTGTGTCATCTCAGCCCTAGCTTGACTGACTCCATCTTATTCTCACTACATGTGCTTGCATTCCTCACTCCTATTATCACATTTCAGATCTATGAAATAGATTTTAAATAGAAATAATTATTATGATTTATTGTATTTGTCCAGGAATTGGACTTATTTGGGTGAGGGGTAGGTTTAAAGTTAACATGTAGTACAGTTAACAAAAAACAACAAAGGACACATTAAATATAATAACAAATCAAGGTGTCCAAAATTAATATATTTTCTGTCCTAACAACTGAAGTTTTAAACCTCGTGTTTGCACAGTTCTATCCAGTTTGAGTTTGCTAGTTTTTTTTAGGGGGATAAAGGTAGATGTGGAAATGATGTTAGACAACTTGATCATTGTAGGGGTTGCAGGTAGGACGTCCCTGAGGCCAGTACACTTTCCCTTGAGTTTTTTGTTAGGTCTTTTCTCAAGTTTTTAGGAGAAGCTGAAAACTTCTGATTTTTACTTGATCACTGACTAGAACGTATATAGGTTTTACAAAGCAGAGCGAGGGGTTTCTTTTTTAGTAATTCAGAGTGTGGCATACTGTAGCTCAGGAGATTGCAGCATGTATCATGACAGAGATCAAAGGTCATCTGCTGGAGGCTTTGTAAAGTCTGAAGGGCCATCTTGAGTGGCGGGTCTAAAGCCAGTGCAAGTTCTTTGGTCTGAGTGAGTCCGTTAGTGGAATGTAGGACCTGGAAGCTCTGTCTCAAAACCTGCTCCAGGGTAAAGAAGTAAACAGAGGCCTCTGGCTTCTTTACACTGACAGAGTCAAGGTTGTGTCCAGGGTAAGAGAATGAAACCATTTAGTAGTCACCTACAAATATCTGTAAGTTCTGGGTTTTGAAGCTAAGGTTTGCATGATGAGAACATTAGTATTCTTATTTACAGCCTTAGCACAGTTGTTAAGATAATACTTAGTTTTAAGAGTCCTTATAGAATTGATCTAAAGTTCTGGGCAATCCAAGTTGATATTCCTGAAAATCAATTGGGTGTGAGCCACTTATAAGGCCCTATCGCAGCCACACCACTTACTGGGAAATTTTTTATTCAGGTTTTATTTTCTCCTGAGGTATCTATATAGACATAGCAGATAGTGTTTACTACTGCACAGATTCTTTCCAGTGTGGTCAACAGGAAATCCAGCACTGATTATCTAGGAGTACCTGGGCTAGCATGTTGAACAATCTTTGTTGAGCGGCTTTTGTAATTTTTTTTCCCCCACCACTCTCAGAGACAAATCTCTTACAAATGACTCAGATATTTTATGGAACATAACATGACTTTAAGGTTTTAAGTTACTGAAAAGTGTTCTGGTACCACAACATAGACACCATTCTTTATGCCCTCCTATGTCTCACATAGCCACGTGGCATCAAAGATGGCATCAAAGGACAGGACCTATCTGTGTCCTTAATTCATTTACCAGGTACAGAATTCAAGACAGCAGGAAGACTGGAGGGGTTAGTTTCTCCCCCAGAACAGCCAGGGGGCAAAGTTGGAGCAGGGAAGAAGGAGCCATGTGGGCTATACTGAGTTCTGCAGCTTCTGGCCCAGGCAAGGAGAACATGTCCCCAACCCTCACCATCGCCACCTATCTGAATTCAGAGCCTCAAAATCAAGAACATAAGCTCACAGTCAAGTCTACTAAAATTTAAAAATGTTACAGGTGACACGTCTATAATCTTTGAACATCTGAAGTTTAATAACAGTTTTCAAACTATTTTTATTTATCAAAGAATACTAAAGTCACCTGAGCAAAAAGCATTTGAGTTCCTTTTTGTTTTCCTCATAAATATTAAGTGCATGTTTATTCTTTCTTTTTAAAAGTCAATTAGGCTTTTGCCTATTTTGGTAGTGAAATATCATAGACACATAACACATACAGATAATACACAAACACATAAGAGAGAATTTATATTTTCTGGCTTTTAAACATACATTTTTGTCTAGACTATTAATCTATTAATTACCTAATTCATCTCAGCAGTTATCTTAAGTTATTTTTCTGTTAACTATTTTACACCCTGTAAGTTAGATATATAAAAATAGTTTTTAATTGTTGTTTCTAAACTCATAAATTCTACTAAGAAAAAACAAACCTAAGTATTTTAACCAGACTTGTTGTTTTAAACAATGCAACATGATTATAATAATTCAAGGATCCATCCAAAGGCCATTTTTCCCTAGAGTCAAGATGATACATCAGCGGGTCTGTGTTACAGTAGAATTTCACTGCCTTTTTAGTTACAGACAGATACCCATACTGAGACCAATTGGACAGAATATGCCCCAATGGACTGTCATTTGAGATTGAGCTCCCATAATGCAGACTAGATACAAAACCACCAGATTTCTCGAGAACAAACCCAGAACTGACAAGAACTAAAGTTCTCAGTGTGCAACCAGAATAAAGCAGGTGGACCTTAGTGATTAGTGACTGTAGGTACATGAGAGCAGAGCCCCGAGACTCTCAGGAGAAATCTCCTGCCATTGTTACTAGGAAGGTTGAAGTTCTGCTCTCCTGGGCCCATCTGTTCAGTTGACTGCTGGGCTTCCCTGGTACAGCACTTACCAGAGCAGTCTAGGGGTCCCTCTGTGATCACCAGAAATGTTGCCGGATGAAGAGAATCCAACCACCTGTCACTGCAGCCAATATGCAGAGATGGGGATACGTTGACCAGACTTTGTTAGAAAGCCAGGATTCTGGAGAACAGTGAGAGTAGCCTCTCTAAGATGGTTCTGTTCTTCCATTTTCAAAAATCATAGTTTTATACATAAAAGTTTAAAGTAAAAATCATGTTAATTTTTATCTTAAACAATAATAATTGGCATAACCCATGACCCGAAACAAATTTCCAATTTAAAAGTGAATTTTCTAAATCAATTGCCCTAAACTAGTGAAGATGTAGACTTTTAGGTTAAAGCAAATTTACAAAACGGTGAGAATGGGAGACATGAGGTGAAGTCGCACAGGACCTAAATTGACCAAACCAGCTGTGTCGTCTCAGCCCTACCCTGGCTGACTCCGTCTTATTCTCATGACATGTGCTCTCATCAGGAGAGAGGAAGGCACTGATTTTGTGATTTCTTTGAATGTGGACAATAATTGATGAGGTATTTACCATTTTCAGTATTCTCATTTTATAGATGAAATGTCAGGGATTTATAGTGAGAAAAAGAACACAGTTTAGGAGTCAGACTTCACTGTCTGACCTTTTTCTTTTCCCCACTCTGCCTCTGCTCTGACAAGTTTTGAAGGAATTACAAAACTTACAGGCAGAAAAACACATGCTGAGCGTGAAGGTCTAGTTTCCACTGTCTTCCTTTACAGCCACCAGGAACTATGCGTAGCCTCAGGCCTCTGTGGGATGCAGCAGTGTGGGGACAGGAGTTTTCAGTGGCTGTGTCAGGCTTCAGGACCCTCATTCTTCCCAAACATGATTCCTGGGGTCCTACTGTTCACAGGACCACTTCAAGGGCTTGCCGTGTCCTACCCGGGCTTCATTGTCTGATCACAAGCCTTACTGTGTCTGCTCCTTTTCTTCCTAACTGGCAAATGCCTAGCCAAAAAATAATTTAAGACATATTGATGAATAAAGCTACTGTTAGAAATTATATTCTGTGTAAAAACAGTGTTTGGATGGATAGTTGTATAAAATCTGACCGGTAGAAACAGAGTATTGCTTAGTTCTTTATTGTTCATTCATTCCTGATCATCAAAGAAAATCACCCGTTGGTTTTTCCTGAGACACAGTGGGTTAATGTCTTTGGTGTGTAGTAAAGACTTTGAAAAATTATTCCTGGAAAGAAAAGAATGCCTAGACAGATTGCTTTCGGAGAGATCCTGGAGTACTCAGCTTCCCCTGTGATGGGAGGGGCCCAGGAAGCACACAGAAACACAGGTCACCATCCCAGTGGCTCATCCTCATGCCACCTGACCCGCGGACCCACCAGCCTGGCCCTCTTCTACTGAGAGGAAGCTGTTGACTAAAAGCTAAGGACAAGGAAAGCAGAACTACAACCTGTTTTTCTGGTTTAAAGCAGTAGCAAAGAAGCCATTGAATAGTTTCTTCATTTGGTGGTTTCTTTATTTGTGACACCTTTAATCCTGTATATCCTTGGGTTTTGTGGAAGAGTACTGTGCCGTGGGTACTTAAAAGAGTCAAATTTCCTATACAGATTATAGTTCTACTTCATTCATTTTCACACTATTTTCCCTAGACAAAATGAAGTTTCTAAGAAACAGAATATGAGAACATTGTAATGAAACCCACCTCGGTAAGATAGTCACTATCCCCTGTTTCGTTCCTGGAGCAGATTCCCCAGCAGGTGTGAAGAGCTGGTGTTCGTAGGGAGCAGTTGTCTCCCCCGCCCCCACACTGGTGGCTGTGAATATCTGATGTGGCCTTCTAAATCCATTTTCCTACCCGATTATGTTATCCTATCCACGTGCGTAGGTTGTACCCATCAGAATTAGACGTGACGGATGGACGTTTGAACTTATGATTCACCTCCTGCCAAAAGGAAGAAACTTATAAATAATACTTTGTATTTTTGCATTTCACTGTGTACTGAGTAAACACAAAGTGTACGTTGTGCGAGGAGGAGTAAAGGACCTCCCACATCCTTATTTTTCGAGTGGGTGTAACTAATGACTAGTTCCTGGATGTGTAAGGAGGATGTAGGTCAGCTTCCACTGCTGTAACTGGCAGAGGTGGGGTAAACACTCTCTCCCTGTAGACAGCCGTGTTACCTTACAGGTGCAACTGTCTAAAGTTCTTTTTTTTCCCAGAAGTTTTCAAACAAGTTTTTTTATAAGTCTTTGGTTTAGGAATCGGGAACTCACTTCAGAGAATACCTGAGGCTTTCTCCATGTGATATTAATTCTATCAATAGTTAATGGTTGCATGAATATAGTGAGCCAGGCAATAGTGCCAAGGACATTTTGTGAATTCTTTCAACTTTCCTAAGGGGATTGTTGCTATTATTAGCTGTGTTTTTCAGAATCAGAAACCAAGGCTCAGAGAAGTTGGCCCTTGGTTCCAGGGCCTTACCACACCATGCTGCGTTGAGGCCGTGAGTGACTGGTGAGCGTGGACGGAACCTGGGGCTATTCTAGAGAAACTGATTATCAAAAAAGAGAAGATCAGACTCTTATTACTAGGAAGTTCATCAAGATGAGGAACTTCTGCATTTTAAATATGCTCAGCTTAGGTGAGGGATAGAAAAATTAATTGTAGAGGATTTTGAGGAGAAGTATGTTTTTGAAGGAGAGAGACTCCATTCACATTTTAAAGAATGGGAAAGGGTATTCAGCTTCTCATAGGGTGATGATCTATACCCAGAAAGGCTTCCATAGAAAGATATGGTACTTGTTCCAGGATGTTAGGGAGCATTTTACCTAGAATAACTCTTTCAGTAGGTTTGTGGGTATAACCTCCTTCCTCTGTCTTTATTTATCTAAAGAAAACTTATAGGGCCATGTTCCTATGCAGAGCCACAAGGGACATGATGATGCAGTGCTATGTTGAGGTGAAGAGACCCCAGGGAATTCCTTCTTTAAAATCCTGCAGGGCTGTTTATCTTCAGCTTCTGCAGGCACCTTCTCCATTTTTGTTTTGTATTGAACTTATCTCTGTCTTTTCTTTCAGTCAGCATCAGTACGTACTTTATGTAAAAAATTTTTCCATGGTAAGAAAAACCAGACAAATTTTCTTCTTTTATAGAATTTTTTTAAGTATCTGGATTCAAAAATAATTGCATAAAATATTACATGACAACTTAAGTGTTCCATGGGTGTACATGTTTGAGGGGACATGGGCTAGTCAAGGAATTCAGGGCAGCTTTCCTAAGGGAGTGATGATGAGCTGCAATCTACGGGCAGGTAGGAGTTAAAGACGGGGGAGATTGCATTACAGAGGTGGCAGAATGTACAAAGGCCCTCTCCACCAGAAGGAACATTGGTATGAGTGAGAGGCCATAAGAGGCCTGTGTGGCTGGGAGGCCCCTATGGAGGATAATGGGTATGAGACAGCCTTTTTCCCAGCAGCTGTGAGGGTTTCTAACATGAATTTGAAGTGATGAGATGGAGAAGATTCACTTTGGTTGCAGTAAAGGGAATGGGTGGGTGGATAATAGAGGTCCAAGAGAAGATATGGATGGACTAGTTTATAAGATTTTGCAGTAGTGTAAGAAGAAATGTTGATACCCTGACCAAGGTGGAGGTATAGAGAAATGGAAGGACATGATATGGCTGGATGTGGCCGTGGTTTGGGAAGTATGAGGTGAGAAGGAGGGAGACACCAGAGACAGCGCCTCAGTCTCCAGCTTGCATGGTTGAATGGTGGTGGTACCATTCTATGGACGCTCCTCAAGTAGATCATAGACTGATAGCAGGATCTTTTTCTAAATTAAGTTTGAATCCTCACCCTGCCTCATAGTAGGACTTGGTTAACTTTTGTTTAATGTATTTGAGCAGGCTGAGTTTCTTTAGAATGATGGCATATGTGCTTGGTGGTGTGAGTGGGGTAAGAGAAAAGGTCCCCACTTGGAGTAGAGTCCTAAACACATTTAAATATAGAGAGATGTGTCTTGAATTTTCAGGAAGTATTTCCATATTATTTTTAACCTCTCAATACTTAGAAATGTGTATTTTTCCATTTATGCTAGAATCAACCTTTCAGATCCTCAGTTTCTCCATCTGTGGGATGAGCCTAGTAACACCAGCTTTCTGGGATGCTGTGAGGGTTATGATTAATAACTGAAATGTCAAGGTTTTTAAGTTAATTGAAAGATTCTGTCCATCTATGCTTGCTTTCCCCTGTGGTCCTCCCCACCACTAGTGGGCACTGCAGCCCAGAGGGCACAGCAACATGATGACAGTTGACTGGTAGATGAGATACCTTTCTTGGATGAGCTCTCATTCTTAGGTAAATACCTGTTTGTTTGTTTTCACCCAATCCTTCTATAAAATGGTGAGTCAGTGGGTATGTTTTTGGTTGATGTGATTCTGGAGACTTGAGGAGAGATGAGTGAAAGATTGTTTAGATCTAGTTTCTGATTTATTGAGATAGTTTTTAGATTTCAGGTCCTGGGATGCTCAAGGCTCATAACGAGCCCTGGGTTCAGACTGGGCTAAAGGCAGGTGATTTCTTAATCTTAGTCCTCAAGGTGGAAATAACAGGACTTACCACTCACCTTCTTGAAGACCAGAGAGGATAATTCCAGTGTGGTCATTGTCATTTGGAGCAGTATTCCCACAGTACTTTATTCCTGAAGAATAGAATGCCTGCACCTCGTTTGGGCTTTGTTCAACATGATTTGCCTATTGTTGGTCTGTTTTTTTTTTCTTATTTGCATCTATTGTCTTAATAGGTTTTATATTTCAAGACTATTTTTTCTATTTGTTACTTCGAACATTCTTTCTGTCTGTATTTCTGTCTTTGCACTGTATTTATTCTGTATTTCCCACTCTTTGTTTTCTTTCGAAACACAGTGAGATACCCTTATCCACTTCATCCTTTAGCTGGAAGCAGGGCATTTCTTAGGTTCTTTCTTAGGCTTGAGGGTAACCTTGTGATTTACCTGTTCTGTGTTGATCTGTTTTTCCTAAGCATGGTATTGGTAATAGCACTGTTATTCTCATAAATTGTTACTCTCTTAAAATAACTAGAGATAATGGGAATAATAACACATGCCAGATTATCCTTGTTTATCCTGTACATTGGGATATATAAAACTGAGCAAAAAAATTCCTTGGAAGATCCATCTAGGCATCTTTCAAAATATTTTATATTACTCAGTCATTTTTACTTCATAAACTGACATTTTCATAAAAGCAGTTTACTCCTGCTCAAAGATGACTGAAGCAGATTTATTGTTCTCTATTTTCTTTTTTTGTTAAAGTCTTTATCTTATAATTGAAACAGGGAACCCATCTCTTTCTAGAAAGAATCTGTTTTGTGTATGTGATAAAAATCCATTGTTTTTAAGCAGGAAAGGGCCTTAGATGTCTGGTTAACCATTTTGTCTTCCTTTCACACTCAGTTTTCTATATACCTCTGTTTTATACACTAGGAAACTGAGTCTGTACAGTCCTACCATGAATCAGTAGTAAATGTAGGGCTCTTAATTCCAATTTCTTGATTCCTTGGCTCATTTCTGAGCCATTCCTTGGCTCCTTCCAGAATATTAAAATATTTCTGAGACTCTTTATTTTAAAATCTAACTTTCACATTAAGATCCTTCTGTTTTAGATCTGGTTTCTTTGCTTTATGTTAGCCAAAGCTTTAATTGGTTCAGTAGAAGGGGAGAACTAAGCAGGTTCTCTCTAGGTTTTACCTTGTTATAAAGTTAATATAAATATTTATAGCTCTATAAATAATATTTACTAAATTTGGCAATATTATTGGTATATATAAAAAATTAATTTTAAAGTATACTAATATTTATGTCTGGTTTAGCCAAATTTCTACTTATAGTAGGTGGTACATATTGAAACATACTGTCCCTTCTCTATCATCTGGGTCTTTATGAGGAACAATTGCCTGAGCTTGTGATTTTTTTTTTTCATCACTCTGAGTTTGTGTAGGAAATCAGAATGTGTCTCATTAATTATCATATAGGGTGTTGGGAAATTCTCATAGCAGTTTAAATCCACCTTAATTAAAAATAAAGAATATATTATGTAACAGCAGGATTTTGTTCTTTCTTTTAAAGAGGAGGTGGGAATCCATGAGTCAGATCAAGACAGGCCACAGCAGTTTCAGAAATCGTGAGGATTACAGCCTTTAGGCCCAGGAGGAGTGGATAAGAGCCCATCAGTGTTGTCTGCCTTTATTGTGTGTTGGTGTTTAGGTGCATATTGAAGCTATATGTAACCGGTGATCTATGATCTACCGAAGCTGTTTAAAATCAATTATCCTGTTTTCCTGCCCAGCACAGTGAACGTTTTGTTTTCAGCGTCTCAGAAAGAAGTACCCTTGAGGGAGTAGTGTCTTGTCCTCAACTCAAGATCTTAGAGTCATGAATAATTGGCAGATATTGGCCTCAAAAAAGGGCAAGAGACTAGCTGTTAGAACGCAGAGGGCTTGTAGTGGAATACAGGTGCTGAGACGAGAGCTGGGAAGGAAGTGGCCAGGCTCTCCTAGTGATTTGATGAGCACCTTGGCTTCCTTTGCCCATTTGGCTACTGCCAGGCCTGCTGTTTTCTCCTTTTAAAGGGCACAGTGCTGTCTGATGCCTTGGTCACATGGAGAACTGGGGTTTTTCACCTTTGATCCTCCAACCTGTTGAACCTCTCCACCTCTCTTTTCCAACTTACTCTCTCTGTTGTCATTTTGATACTATTCTGAAGAGCTTGAAGTTTTGCAGTGACCTTGACCACCTCCTCTATCTTGTACCTTTGCCATTGTTCTTCAGACTCAGTCTGAAGGGTCTGAAGGGTCACCACCTCTTGGAAGCCTTTTTGAACATTGAACTTCTACCCCAGGCAAAGATGATCTCTTCTACCCCTGAATCATGTGTAACTTACTGTGCTCAAGTCTGATTATTTGCTTACACACCTCGACTGAAAATTTGAAGGCTGAGACTGTGACTTGTACATTTTTTATCCTCAGCACAGTGCCTGGTATAACTTAGGTGCCCAGAAGGGGATGGGTGAATGAGGGGTTGAGGGCACACTCAAGAATTTCTGAGATAGGAGAGAGGGAGAAAATACATTTTCAGCTGGGATATGTGGGAAAGGTTTTTGGTGTGGATGAGAGTTGTTTCTGCTACATGCTTTCTGAGATGGATTTTAGAGAAAAGAAGAGTGTACTTTAGAGACGGAGCCTTACCTGTGCCATTTCTTTCAGTGTCAACCCCAAATAATTGGCAAGGTATGACCCCATAGTCATCTTTCCTGAAACATCCAGTTCTTTGTGTATCAAGTGGGATAGTAACTTTACTGATAGGTTCTATTACTAATGCAAGAATTAATTGAGACTTTCGAAGTGCTCGGCTCCCTGCCTTGCTCGCAGTGAAGGCTCAGTAGGGTAAATGCTAGCTAATTCTGTATTATTGGCCTCTGGTGTGTGATAAAATCAAATAGTGCCTTTTATAAGTGTTCTCAGGCAGAATCCTCCTGCTCCCTGAAATAAGAACTCATAGATTCATAGGTAACCACAAAATGGGTGTCCAGGTGTTGGGATTAATTGTAAATGGAATTATGCTTTCTTTTCCTTCTTAATTATGTAGTTCATCTTTTTAGAAAGCAAAGCACTTACCAGTTTCTCAGGCAAATCTTTACGTTCCTGCCGGCACTTGGTTCTAAAAGAAATTTTTCCCATGAGGCATTATATGGAAGTCTTTCTGGGTGTTTAAAAGAGTATTATTTATATACACACATACCTTGGACATATTGTGGGTTCGATTCCACATCAGTGCAAGAAGATGGATATTGCAGTAAAGTGAGTTACATTAATTGTTGTTTCCTGGTGCTTATAAAAGTTATGTTTATTCTATAGTATAGTCTATTAAGTATGTATGTTAAGAAACAATATAAGGCCAGGCACAGTGGCTCACACCTGTAATCCTAGCACGCTGGGAGGCTGAGGCAGGCAGATTGCCTGAGCTCACAGGTTTGAGGTCAGCCTGAGCCAGAGTGAGACCTCATCTCTAAAAATAGCTGGGCATTGTGGCTGGTGCCTGTAGTTCCAGCTACTTAGGAGGCTGAGGCAAGAGAATTACTTGAGCTGAAGAGTCTGAGGTTGCTGTGAGCTATGATGCCTTGGCATTCTACAGAAAGTGACAAAGTGAGACTGTCTCAAAAAAAAAATCTGAATTAGAAAAGATACTTTTTTTGCTAAAAAATGCTAATGGTGGTGACTCATGCCTATAATTATAGCACTCTGGGAAGCCAACGTGGGTGGATTACCTGAACTCAGGAGTTCACGACCAGCTTAAGGAAGAGTGAGACCCCCCATCTCTAAAAATAGCCGGGTATTGTGGCCAGTGCCTGTAGTCCCAGCTAAGTAATGTGAGAGACCACTAGTCACAGATCACAATAACAGGTATAATAATAAAGAAAAGAATGGCTCAATGCCTGTAGCTCAACAGCTAGGGTGCCCACAACATACATTGGAGCTGGCAGGTTCGAATCCAACCCAGTCCTGCCAAACAACAATTAGAACTACAACAACAAAATAGCCGGGCGTTGTGGTGGGCACCTGTAGTCCCAGCTGCTTGGGAGGATGAGGCAAGAGAATTGCTTAAACCTACGAGTTTGAGGTTGCTATGAGATGTGACGCCATGGCACTCCATGCACGGTGACAGCTTGAGACTCTCAAAAAAAAAGAAAAAGTTTGAAATACTGCAAGAATTACCAAAATGTGACCTATGGACAAAAAGTAAGTCCATGTCATGGGAAAAATGGCACTAAGAGACTTGCTTAACACATGGTTGCTGCAAACCTTCAATTTGTAAAAAAAATGCAGTATCTGCAAAGTACAGTAAAGCAAAGCGCAGTAAAATGAGCTGTCTTTGTATTTATGCATTGCTGGTTCTATTTTGATATGGAGGCCAGGCAGGTTGGTTTGGGACAGCTTAATTTTGGCATATGAATGCTATCATTTGTATGTGTACATTTCTATCCCTGAAATTGGAGAGCCATTTCAAAACTGGTGATAGGAGTTAGTTCCTAACAATATTTACATATGCATGCATGCATGCAGTCCACCATTCATTCATTTCCTGATCTGTGTATCACTGCTTTTCTAATATAGTCTTTTAGATCTAGTGATTCTTTAAAGAAATATTTTGTTTAATGGTCTAAGGGACTGCAACATTTAACCAGTGGTGACAACCATTTTCACGTGCCTCTGAACCCTTTCTCAAAGTATTTTGTAATCTGCTGTTTGGGTGTGTAACCATTTTTATTTGTTGTCTAACTATGGATCAGTCCTGCCATAGTCAATTTCTGAGGAAGTGAGAAAAGATGGTGTATGGATCCACTATTCTCTTTGTAATTCCAAAATCTAAAAGGCTTTGAAAACTCTTCTTACTCATTTGGTGGCAAGATCTGATTTGAATGAATGTTATTATTTATATTGTTCACTTATCTCATTTAGTAGGATTATTTGTAAGTTTGTATTATGGCATTTGCGTTTGGGGTGCTGACCTAAATCCTACTGGGACCATGAGGTATATGTACCATATTATGTTTCTAAAATGCCAAATTCTGAATTCCAAAATATATCTAGCCTTAGAGGATTTGGATAAGGTATGTGTACTTGAGGTATTTTTATTAGGACCTCTGAGCCTTTTGTCAGTTGACAATCTTCCCTTGAGATTCTCTCCTTGGCACCATCTTTTTGTGGTATGCAAATAAGGATTTCTCTTGCCCGTCATTCAAGGAATATTTATTGAGTTGCTGTAGGCTGGGCTTTATACTAGGTATAAGGACTACTGATAAAAATAAGGCTTTGACTCTCATTGTCCTGCAGATGCTCAAATCCTCATGATATAATGGAATGTGCAATAAAAGTAGTCTATAGAGTCTTGGGTTTGGCAGGATAATCACAGCCATTAAAATGTAAATGCAAACAAATGGGGTTTTTGAGAAGTAAAGCCAGAGAATGAGCTCTTAAGAAGTTAGTTTTTGCAGGGCCTTATCTCCCAAGCTAAACAGTTGAATGTTTTTGTTTTTGTTTTTGTTTTCAATTGAGTGTTTATCTTTTGGCAATATGGAGTCTTTAAGCCTGAGAATGGAATGATTGGATTTGTGTTTTAGGAGTTCTCTGACTTCATCTTAAGGGACTTCAAAAGGAAGTCATTGCAGTATCCTGGGTAACAGGACCCTTGCTGGTATCCTTAATGATACTTTACCCTGTAATAGTGCTTTCAGATTTGTAGATTTTCTTCTGCCTTTTCCTTTGCAGTAGTCCTGAAGGACAGGTAAACAATAAGTAAGAAAACAGGTTCAGAGAAGTGACTTGCCCAGGGTGATATCTAGCAACTGGCAACACTAGGTAAACTAATTCTACATCCAGTGCTGCTTGGACATGACGTTAACACATTTACTATGTTGCTCAGTTACTAAGAATACTTCAAGGTCATCTGCCACATGCAGATATTTTATGTTTGCCTGTTGATTTGACTGTCAGCTCCCTGAGGACCTCCAGTATTTAATTTGATATGCCTTTCACATAAAGGCAGACTTGGGAGAGGCATCACCTAGAATGTGCTAAGCTGTTTCTCTTCAAAACCAGCACAGAGCTAGGAAGAAGGAACGTTTTTGAAAACAGAGGGAACGTCATTTTCCTCAATATATATCTCATCATGTGCACTTATTATCTAGTTTCTTTGTTTAAAACACTACTCTGTGCCCATTGACCAAAGAATGGATTAACAAACTGTGGTATATGTACACCATGGAATACTATGCAGCCATATAAAGTTGGAGACTTCACATCTTTTATATTTACCGAGATGGAGCTGGAACATACTCTTCTTAGTAAAGTATCTCAAGAATGGAATAAAAAGTATTCTATGTACTCAATACTATTATGAAACCAATATATAATCACCTATACTTTCATATGAATGATAAAACTATAGTCCAGAAAGAAAGTGGGAAGAGGAAGGAGAGGGGAGGGGGAAGGCCCAGAAGAGGGAGGGTAGTTGGTGGGACCTCATCTAATGTGCATAATGCAGTGGTACATTTTAAAACGATTAAGAGTAGAGTATAAATGTCTTACCACAACAAATAAGTAAGTGAGGTGTTGGTTATGCTAACAAGTTTGATATAAGCTTTCAAGATTGTATATCAAATTAGGACATTGTACCCCATAAATGCATTAATGTACACAGTTATGATTTAATAAAAAAAATTTTTTTAAAACACTGCTATGGGTGTTATGGAGAATTCAAAATGTAAAATAGATTTAAATTTTAAAAAGGCTTGTTGTGAATTAATCCTGTCTGTCTTACTCAGATGCAACACTAAAATTTCTTGGTTTTGCAATGCATTTTCTTTTTAATGGACGCTGGGTGTTAAAATCACAGACCTCTTGTGCAGGTTGATTAGAACTTACCAAGCTTATGCTTGTGCTTTGCATGAGTTTGTGCCATAATTAGGTATTCAACATGGCACCTTTCCAAATGGTTCATTTTTGAAACAAACAAAATCATTAAATGGACATAGTTTATTACAGAAGAAAGTCTTAACTTGACTAAATGCCCAATAATAATACTTCCTAAGTGAAAATCATCTTGTGAATCACATTTAGAATTAATAGTCAACTGTTAAGTTTTTGTGTCAGCTTGCTCCCTATTGGGTTAGCAGTGAAATTAATTAATTTCACTGTTAATTCAACAGGGAGCAATTTTCTTACACACCTAGCACATGTTGCTGTTTAAGCAAGCAGTATTCCTAGGCTGTCTAGGAGTTAGGGAAAAAAACAAGTTCTAAATTATTCTTAGAATTCATGTCAATTTAGAAGTGCCTACTGAGTTAATTTATTTATGATTTTTCTTTTACCAACTTTGTCCTAGAAAAGCTCTTAGAACTCCAAAGGAACACTAGAGCTCATTCAGACCCAGAAGCAGGACTGGGGGGAGAACAGATTAGGAAACTGATCCCATAGGGCCAAGTCCATTCTTGTATGTATTAACTTTAACTTTCTGATCTGTGATGTGATGCTTCTCATAAAGTTTTCACAGATTCTAAGACATATGTTATTGTTTATTTTAAATTTTTGCAATCTGAAAACAAATGTGTTTTATTGTAAATTGTGGGTCATTGTTTAATTTGTGATAGCTTCTTGCCCAGTATAGTGGGGCATAAAATATTGGTCCATCTTACAATCAGTGATTTATTATATTTGCCAAAATATGGTAATATTTGCCCAGTAGTCTCCTGTGTTGTAGTCAGGATCAAATATTTGGTAGAAAACTATGGCTGTACCAACAAACAACTAAGCAAAACCAACTTTGGATACCCCTGGACTATCTCTCTCCCTTTGTATTTACTATGATGAAACTTCTACGTGTTTTAAAAATGAGAAGATTGATGAAATTAGAGATTTTACTCTTTTTTTCCTGATTAGAGTAGCCAAAGGTTTATCTATTTTATTGACCTTTTCAAAGAACCAACTTTTTGATTTATTGATCTGTTGTATAATTCTTTTGTTTTCAATTTCATTTAAATCTGCCCTGATTTTGGTTATTTCTTTTCTCCTGCTGGGTTTGGGGTTAGAATGTTCTTCGTTTTCCAGTTGTTTGAGATGTCCCATTAAGTTGTTAACTTCCTCTCTTTCTGTTCTCTTGAGGAAGGCTTGCAGTGCTATAAATTTCCCTCTTAGGACTGCCTTTGCAGTATCCCAGAGGTTTTGATAATTTGTGTCTTCA